>CM067514.1:459655-697155 GCA_034509495.1 Acestrorhynchus altus | reverse complement strand
TGTGTGTCTGTGTGTGTGTGTGTCTGTGTGTGTGTGTGTCTGTGTGTGTGTGTTTCTGTGTGTGTGTGTTTCTGTGTGTGTGTTTCTGTGTGTGTGTTTCTGTGTGTGTGTTTCTGTGTGTGTTTCTGTGTGTGTGTGTGTGTGTGTGTGTGTGTGTGTGTGTGTGTGTGTGTGTGTGTGTGTGTGTGTGTGTGTGTGTGTAAATGGTCTGGGTGGATAAATGGAAGAGATAAACAGAGGTTGTGTAAAAACAGGTTATGGCTGTTTTTGTTTACCACACAAATGTTATTCGAGGAACGAATTAAAGGAAAAAAATAATGGAGGACAAATATGAGCCTCGTTAAGGACTGGTTTGATGATATTCCACCGAAGTCGAATCCCACCGTTAAACTCGTGAGTCTCTGACCTTTAATGAGTCTTTAATCTATGTGTCGTCGCCTGTTTTCATCACAGTTGATTCACTCACAGAAGTTCTGATCCTCTAAATGGTGTGTTAAAGTTCTCTGGAGGGTTTATTTAATGGGAACCTGACGGCAGCTGCTCTCTGCTGCTGCTTGACTGTGGAGATGTAGAGAATGGCTTCGCGTGGAGGCCTTTAATTCCCACTGCTTTGCGGCCTCTTCTGTCAGGACTTCAGGAAAACACGGACCACATCTTGACCCGAACATCGTGGCTCTCCTGAAAAGCAGCAAGAACGCCTTCATCTGCGGCCTGATTGGCATCGACCCGGTGGCCACTTTCCGTTGGGCCGTCCTGCGGGCATACTTCCGAGCTGTGGTGGCCTTCAGGGAGGCGGGAAGGAGGCACGTGGAGAAGAAGACTGGTGAGTTGTCATGTCTTCAGAACGATGTGCACATACCTGAAGCAGGTTCATCTGTAAGGGGGAGAAGAATAAATCCTAGATGGGTCCAGTTAAGGGGAGGAGAATGGAGTCGAAGTTGGGTCCAGTTAAGGGGAGGAGAATGGAGTCCTGTTAAGGGAGGAGAATGGAGTCCAATTGGGTCCAGTTAAAGGGAGGAGAATGGAGTCCAGTTAAAGGGAGGAGAATGGAGCCTAGTTGGGTCCAGTTAAGGGGAGGAGAATGGAGTCCAGTTGGGTCCAGTTAAGGGCAGGAGAATGGAGTCCAGTTAAGAACGCGGGAGGAATGGAGTCAGTTAAGGGGGAGAGAATGGGTCAGTTAAGGGGAGAGAATGGAGTCCAGTTAAGGGGAGGAGAATGGAGTCAGTTAAGGGGAGAATGGAGTCAGTTGGGTCAGTTAGGGAGAGAATGGAGTCCAGTTAGGGAGGAGAATAGAGTCAGTTGGGTCAGTTAAGGGCAGGAGAATGCAGTCCAGTTAGGGAGGAGAATGGAATCAGTTAAGAAGAGGTAAGTTAATTGGGTCCAGTTAAAGGGAGGAGAATGGAGCCTAGATTGGGTCCGGATTAGGGAGGAGAATGAGTCAGTTAGGTCCAGTTAAGGGAGAGAATGGAGTCAGTTGGGGTCAGTTAAGGGAGAGGGAATGGAGTCCAGTTAGGGAGGAGAATGGGTCAATTGGGTCCAGTTAAAGGGAGGAGAATGGGTCAGTTAAGGGAGAGAATGGAGTCGAATTGGGTCGAGATGGGGGAGAGAATGAGTCCAGTTAAAGGGAGGAGAATGGAGTCCAATTGGGTCCAGTTAAGGGGAGGAGAATGGGGTGTAGTTGGGTCCAGTTAAGGGGAGGAGAATGGAGTCCAGTTGGGTCCAGTTAAGGGAGGAGAATGGAGTCCAATTGGGTCCAGTTAAAGGGAGGAGAATGGAGTCCAATTGGGTCCAGTTAAGGGGAGGAGAATGGAGTCCAGTTGGGTCCAGTTAAGGGAGAGATGGGTCAGTTGGGTCCAGTTGAGGGAGGAGAATGGAGTCCAGTTTAAGGGGAGGAGAATGGAGTCCCAGTTAAGGGGAGAGAATGGAGTCAGTTAAGGGGAGGAGAATGGAGTCCAGTTGGGGAGGAGAATGGAGGTCAGTTGGGTCCAGTTAAGGAGAAAAGAATGGGTCCAGTTGGGTCCGGTTAAGGAGGAGAATGGAGGTCAGTTAGGGGAGATGGAGTCCGATTAAGGGGAGATGAGTCAGTTAAGGGAGAATGGAGTCAGTTAAGGAGAATGGAGTCAGTTAAGGGAGAGAATGGAGTCGAAGTTAAGGGAGGAAGAATGGAGGTCAGTTGGGGGGAGGGAATAGGTCCAGTTGAGGGGAGAATGGAATTCAGTTGGGTCAATTCAGGGGAAGAATGGGTCAGTTGGGTCCAGTTAAGGGAGGAGAATGGGTCAGTTAAGGAGAGAATGGGTCAGTTAAGGGGAGGAGAATGGGTCCAGTTGGGTCAGTTAAGGAGAAAGAATATAGGTCAGTTGGGTCCAGTTAAGGGGAGGAGAATGGAGTCCAGTTAAGGGGAGGAGAATGGAGTCCAGTTAAGGGAGGAGAATGGAGTCCAGTTAAGGGGAGGAGAATGGAGTCCAGTTAAGGGGAGGAGAATGGAGTCCAGTTAAGGGGAGGAGAATGGAGTCCAGTTGGGTCCAGTTAAGGGGAGAAGAATGGAGTCCAGTTGGGTCCAGTTAAGGGGAGGAGAATGGAGTCCAGTTAAGGGGAGGAGAATGGAGTCCAGTTAGGGGAGAATGGGTCAGTTGGGTCCAGTTAAGGGGAGAAAGAATGGGAGTCAGTTGGGTCCAGTTAAGGGGAGGAGAATGGAGTCCAGTTAAGGGGAGGAGAATGGAGTCCAGTTAAGGGGAGGAGAATGGAGTCCAGTTAAGGGGAGGAGAATGGAGTCCAGTTAAGGGGAGGAGAATGGAGTCCAGTTAAGGGGAGAGAATGGAGTCCAGTTGGGTCCAGTTAAGGGCAGGAGAATGGAGTCCAGTTGGGTCCAGTTAAGGGGAGGAGAATGGAGTCCAGTTAAGGGGAGGAGAATGGAGTCCAGTTAAGGGGAGGAGAATGGAGTCCAGTTGGGTCCAGTTAAGGGGAGAAGATAGGTCGAGTTGGGTCCAGTTAAGGGAGAATGGAGTCAGTTAAGGGGAGGAGAATGGGTCAGTTAAGGGAGGAGGGAATGGAGGTCCAGTTAAGGGGAGGAGAATGGAGTCCAGTTAAGGGAGGAGAATGGAGTCCAGTTGGGTCCAGTTAAGGGGAGGAGAATGGAGTCCAGTTGGGTCCAGTTGGGTCCAGTTGGGTCCAGTTGGGTCCAGTTGGGTCCAGTTGGGTCCAGTTTCTCAGGCTCCTGTATGGTAATGGAGACCCTGTATGTAGCTGATGGCCTGGTGCACATATTGTACTTCCTGTGTAGATTGATGGGTGTCGTAATTGTTTCTGGGGCTCTATGATGTCAGAAATACGGAGAACGTGGAGGGAACAAAATGGAAAATTAAAAACATTCTTTTATCCAAAAACCATATTTATTCTTTACGCTCCTGATGTTTCCTACTCATTCCGATGGAATACGATGGATATTCAGTTACTGAAACGATTCGTCCAAAATGGCAAAAAAGCATTTTCAGTGTTTAACCAAATACGTGAAAAGAGTAAATGATGAGGAATGAAGGTCTTTTTGGTGATGAGATCAGCGAGTGGAGTGAGACGCTGTTTACTCAGTGAACAGATGAGACGTTCTGTCTCTGAGTGTTACGTGTAACGTGGGAATAATGCTGAATAGAGGAGCTTTATGGTTCTTTACTACAAGTTTTACCAGAATATACTGTAGACGAGACACAAAAAGACCCTTACATTTAATCCCACCTCCCCTCGGGGCTGGGCAGAGTGAGCTCAGTCTGTCCTCCACACATCAGCAGACGAAGAAAGGGCTGGAGTCTGGGAGGATTTTATGGCTGTGTGCAGAGTTGGACAATAAGCTGACTGAAGAACCAGAGCTGTCCTCCACAGGACAGTGTTCTTAAAGATCCATGACTCGAGTTGAAGAGCAACAGCAGTGAAAATCAAGGTCCATAGCTGGTTGTGTGTCCAGCACAACTTCACAAGCTGCACTTAATAGTAATTATACTGATTTGACCCACTGTGTTGTGCACACCTCCACTTCTTTCCGTCCACACACAATGATACACCAGTGAATTGTTCACACCGGGGACAGTGAGCACACATGCCCGGAGCGGTGGGCAGCCCTGTCCTGGACTTCAGTCATGCCCTGCTAGTTCAGGGATTCAAACCGGCGACCTTCCAGTCACAAGTCTGGTTCCCTAAACGCCAGAGAACAGCTGCTCCCAGAGTTGTGCTGTTTGGAAGCGTCTTTGTGTGTCCACTAAATCCTTTTAAAGAGGCCGGAGAAAGGACGATCGACTGGTTTAGTGCTGAATTTGAGCATCAAACTGATGTTCAAGTTAAAAATATATTTTGAATATTAGAGTTAGAATGTGAAAGGTTTTGGTGCTGTCAGTGGATCTGAGTCCTGCTGGAAAAGGAAATCAGAACCTCCATAAACCTCATCGGCACATGAAGCATGAAGTTCTCTAAAAGCTCCTGGTCGACACTGCTGTGACTCAAGTTTGATTAGACACACCTCCTAAACCATCACAGACTGGGAAACGTCAAAACCAGTTAATGATATGCTGTTTGGAAGCGTCTTTATGTCACGACTAACAGCGTCCACTCGTCCAGAACCTGAAGAATTCGGAGACGGAGACGAAAAGGCCTCTTTAACGATAGACTCATTAGTGCTTTATATCAAACTGATGTTCGAGTTAAAAATGTATGTAAGAAGAAATTTTATACTCTTTTACAGGCAGTGTTTCATTATTTACTGCTACAAACATGAACTTATTGGCCGATTTCACTCATTTTCAAGTAAATTGCTGCTCTGCCATCTTGTGGAAAACTGAGGCGGTTAGCCATTAGATGAATGGATGTCCTTTCTACAACCGTGTAATGATCAGTACTACTGGAAACGTGGTGAAGAGGGTTCTTTTTTACCGTGTGTGTAAGAACGCAGGGTGGGTTTCATAGAGCCTCCAGTTTCATATTCTGGGGAATGTCCAGCTGTAATGTCTTTAATTGCCCATAGCAGCCCTCAGTGCCTTGCTGAGTACACAGGTGGGGTCAGTTGTGATAATGTTGTCAGTCTGTGTTCGTGTGTGTGTTTGTGTGTGTGTGTGTCTGTGTGTGTGTGTGTCTGTGTGTGTCTGTGTTGCAGCCAAGCCAGCTTGTTACTGCATAGCTCCTATCGCTTGGATTGCCCTCTTTGTGCTGCTGCTGTTTAGACTTTTCGTTTCTCAGTTCGTTTCCTTTTCTTACGGTCGTGAAAAGGTTCATTTTATTCATAATTTAATGTAACTGCAGTAAATGTTAGATTCATTAGTTTAGATTAAATATTTAATTAATAAATCCTGAATATTTGTATTGCATATTTGTTTTCGTATGTGGAGCTGATTCCTGCTGGAAAAGGAAATCAGAATCTTCATGAAGCTCAGCAGCAGATGAAGCATGAAGTTCTCTCATATCTCCTGGTAGATTTTGTCATTTTGGCCCAACACCAGCAGATGACACGCCTCCTAAACCATATCACAGACGGGAAACTTCACACTGGACTTCCAAGGCACCTTGGATTCTGTCTCTTGACTCTTTGTCCAGACTGTAGGAGCTTGAGTTGAGACTCTCGGACTCAAATGAGTTTGGAGCTCTGAGCAACAGTCCAGTTCTTTTCTCCTCAGTCCAGGTCAGACTCTTCTGACTGTGTCTCTGCTTCAGGAGGGGCTTGAAATAGGGAATGCTGCCCCCCCCTTTCCTGGAGAAATCTGTGTGTGGTGGCTGTTGATCCACTGACCCAGCCTCAGTCCACTCCTTGTGAAGTTCTTGAATCCACTTTTCTGGACCATACTTTCAAAACTGTGGTCATTCCTGTGGTTCATGCACCTTTTCCCTACATTTTTCTCTCCTTCAGTCAGCGTTCCCGTGTGGCTTTAATGCAGCTCTGAGGGCAACAGTAATGACCTTCTGTGACTGACCCTCTGTGTGGAGGGGGTTGATGATCATCTTCTGGATGACTGTCAGGTCAGCAGTCTTCTCCATGACTGTGTGCTGAACTGACACTGTTTGAATAGTAATTTGTTCATAATCTGAGATCCTGACTTACCGATGAGCAGCTGTGCTTCAGCTGGGACACCTTACTATACCTTCGCTTCCTCTGTAGGGACCACGATGTCACATGGTCTGGCTTTCTTCCACACTAGCCGAGATGTTGAACGGAGAGAGTTCCTCCTCCTCCTCTAACCTTTCAGTTGCTTCAATCAAACCCAACCTTTTCACCCTGGAATCCAAGCACGACTCCCCCACAGTCCTCGTTTCTGAATCAGCCGTGTGTTTGAAGATGAGTGTCTCATATATTAAAGACCTGATTACTCAGGAGGGACGTCTTCTCTTCTCAGAGGGACGTCTCTCTTCGATATAATGAAGGCAGCTGATATTCAGTCTTCCTGAGGCGGGCCCACGAGACAAAGGTACAGGTGATGTCGTTGTGGTGGAGCTCGAAGTCTCAGCGCCTTGCCTGCAGTTCTGGTCCCCACCCTTTCTGTCTCCTCTCTCCTCTCTCTGTCTCTCTGTGTGTGTGTCTCTCTCTCTCTTCTCTCTCTCTCTCTCTCTCAGCTGAAGCTTTTGGGTGATTCTAGTAATTGCACATCTTATGCCTTGCTGTTTAATCTGTCTGTCTCTCTTCTCTTCTTGTTTTGTTCCTTTTTTTGCTTCCCAAGGGCATGATGATGCTGCTCCATGTGCAGTTTTGAAAAGTGTGGATAGTTTTAGCTTTCTGCATCATCCTGTGCATCAGAGAAGCTTAGAGATCCTGCAGAGGTGCAAAGAGGAGAAGTACAGTAAGGCTGCCTTCCCACTCTCCTTTCTCCTCACTCCATGCACCGAGGGCTAAGGCAACGGAAGAGCAGCAGCCACATACAGACACAGGTCTTCGCCCACCGTTATTACGTGTCCGCAGGATGTCCTGCACATACCGCTGAGCTGTTAGTGTTCCTCGTATGACCTCTATGGTCCCCGATTTTCATATGTGACGGCTCTCCAGATCATCACACCAGGTGTTGGGTGTTGTAATAAGCTCAACTTGGCAAAGGCAGGATTGAAACTCACACCGTGAGTCTCAAAGCTCAAACCCTGACCGTCATGAGATCCCCAAACAGAACCTGGACAATCACTAAAGACGATCACGGTTCAGCCTGTCCATGTTTCTCATTCATGGTACCGCTCCAAACGAAGGCGACGGTGGCTCGGTCACAACGGTCTAGATTACACAGTTCTTCAAATAGTCCTTCTCTCCAGTCCAATCACTTTTCGGTCAAAGTGGGTCCAGCTGGTCAAAATGTCATTGAGTTGTTGTAGAGGTGTGTCTAACGGCCACTGTCCAAGAGGTACACTACCCAAAAGTAGCCTCCGAGAGGCCTTTTTACGAGGCAGTGGGAGAAACACTGTTTGTCCAGTAATGCCAAGATCCAGGATGTAATCAGACCACACCTAATCATTTTACATATCACGGCGTTCTAACGGATTAATTTGTCCTTTGTGAAAAGCGTCATTAAAAGTGTAAGATGAACTTTATCTGAAACCGGGCTCAGTTCCACACTGTCCTCTTCAGCAGAACAGTAGAACAGTAAGCTTCGTTTATTTGGCTGCTCTCGTCCTCTGGCCTAAGCCCTTCGGTTCTGCACCTGTCTGTCTGTATGTCTGTCAGTACGCATTCTTGCATGATGTCAGATTTGGGCGTCTGTGCCAGCCTCTGTCTCTCACTAACAGCCGTGTGCGTGGGTTCAGCACCGCCTGCATGCTCATCCAGCAGCCCACCGCTAACCCCCACCTGGAGCCGGCACTCTGTCCACTCTCAGCCCGACAGTCCAGCTCCAGTGCAGATGTCTGCTGTCCACTCTCCTCCCTCAGGCCTGGGGCAGGGCTGGGAACAGGTCTACTGTGATGCTCAACACAGTCACTTCTCTTAATGCATGACAGAGCACTGTTTACTGGTTTTGCTGGTGAGGTGTTTGGGGTTTTTGATGGATTTGTCGGTTTGTGAAATGGTTTAACATATTTAATCATCTGGACGTCTGATCTTCATTGTAACTACACTGAGAGCTGGAGCTGATATAACTAAACACACCCCTGAAGAAACGACTGTAAAACTATCGTTTATAAATGGAAATATTATGAATTTAATTTTTAACTTTTATTACAACATAAAATACCTCAAATTAGAATCGTTAGAGGACGTTGGAGACTGTCTGGGATGCAAAACTCAGAACATTAATCTGGTTTGCTCTTGATTATTGAAGTAAGGTGGGATCATCATGAATCCCAGATCAAAGTTTCTCTGAGGCCTTCAAAAGAAGGTTGTAGATGCAGATGATCTGAGAAGAGATTTAAAAAGATCTCAGAACAATCAGAAATCAGCCGTTCCACTGTCTAGAACATCATTTACAAGAACATTTAAAACATCTGACCACATGACCAGATCAGACGCGTCCTACAAGTTCAGTCCAAGAGCAGAACCACAAGATGAGTCAAGATGATCCAACAATCCTAAAATGTTCATCGCAGATCTACAGGAAGCTCAACCACAGCTGATGTCAAAGTGCAGCTTCTACCATCAGAAAGAGACCAAACAGGTTTTATTTTAATGGAGATCTGGAGATCTCTCCATCATGAGCCTATGAGATATTTATGGTTTCAGAGAGGGGGTTTGAGGAAGAAACTGAAGAAGCGTCTGTACAAGACGGCCTTTAAGTATCACAGAGCTGAAAAGAATTCCGCATGGAGGCGAGACGTCGTTCTTCCAGTCGATGTCAGGGACGGTAGACGGTTCTAGAAACATCTGACATTATTTCAGCTGAAGCAGGAGATACCAGATATTTAGAACAAGAAGGTCTGTTTTATCCTCCAGAAATAAGAGAACATTTCTATTAATGATGTTTATTAATGATGATTAAAGACGTTCTTCAGTGGTGTGTGTTTTATTACACTCCTATTCCTGTGTAGTTACAATGATCAAACATCCATATCTTTATATATGTTAAAAGAGCAATGTAAATTGTTTGGGTTTTTTATATCTAGCTTGCATCAACACACTTTATACTGTGGGGTACAGTCACTGTATGAATTTTGGAAGTGTACAATTATAGACTGCCTGTCCATAGACGGAGAGGTGGACCGTGGTTCACAGCTGTAGTCGTACACCTACCAATGGGCTCTATACACAGTGAAAATGGCCAACTCCTAGTGGTTCCTTTCCTGCATGGAAAGTGTTCTGAATTGTGGTTTTAGAAAATCATAAAATTCATGGTTTTTAAGAAACTGGTCTGAATGCAGTGCCATGCAAACCTGGGGCAGCCCTGATCGATCAGCTGGGCGTGTCTAAAGGGGCGTTCACTCTGAGAGGAGATTTTAAATACCTTCAAACTAGAAACAATCATCACACTGTCTGAACAAGCAAATCCACGGATTCAGGCTCGATTCAGCGCAATCGGACCCCATTCGGTTTGGGCAAACTAAGCCTAGAAGCGTTTTTGTTTGTTGTAGCGCCCCCTAAAGACCACCCGGGACCAAAATGTGCATCGAAGTATAATGAATGATGATAAATGAAACCTTTGTGTGTCATTCTGTGTGAAAACCTCAATACGTTTACTGATCATCCGACTCACGGTTCGTCCTGATTGGTCAATAATATGTCTCTCAATAGCTTTAACAGATGGATCAGGTTTTCCAAATTACAGCCTGGTTGGATTTACAGTTGCAGAGAGAGTTTTTCAGTTTTGGCCCCTCCCCCTTTTTACCCATGACTACTTCATAATAGTACTTCAAACGTTACAGTAATGTTTGATCTTTAACGTTTATAGCTTTGGGAAAGCATTGCTCTTCACAGTAATGTTTTGAGGAGGAGTCACCACTGTTACTGAGGTGGATCTGCCTCCTCTTCGTCATGCGAAATATATTTACTGGATTTAAATGTAATGTGTAGCGTTTATGTCATTATGCTTATGTAACGAATCAAGCCGGTTTAACCGTTTCCCCTGCTCTGTTGAATTGTTGAATTTCTTAAAGATGCCTGTGATCACGGTTTAGTCTGATTCTACAATGTAAATCACAGTGCAGTTGACACAGAACACAGATGGAGCCTTTTCTCATTTACTGATGATAAACCATCACTTTAATGATGTGAATGGACACACCTGTGGACAGTGACTATGTCCCGGGTACGACAGAGTAACCGTACTGTCCATGTTTGTCCTTGTGTTTAAGGGCACTTGATGTCCCGGTTTTGACCCAGTCAGGGCTCCAGCAACCAGGCAGGCTGTGAATGTCACCGTCCCTCTTCGCTGACCTCCAAAGCATGTTGTGTGACATTGACTCACCAACACACAGGGCTGTCATTTCCAACCCACCTGACATCGGTTAATTCATAATCACTGTACATGAATTCAACCTCCATATCTGTGACCACCAACCCCTCACCTCATCTGTAACAACATTAGAAGTGCGGGCCGGGCCCAGCCGGGCCCAGTCGGACCTTTTCTCCTGTAAGGCTTATTCTGTGTGCTTTATCTCAGGTATGAGCAAGCGAGTCTCGCTAGCCACTCTCCCGGACCTGCAGGGCACCAACAACAGGCGTCTCGCCTTGGGTAAAGAGTCCCGCACACATCTGGACAACGTTAGAGAACATGCTGTTTTCACCATCACCAGCTAAAAGCACATCATCTGATCAGACACCCTTTTAATAGCTGTTATAAAGTCACAACGTAACGTGGCTTTAGGTTAAAACTGCATATAAGATAATCTCTTGATTATTCAAATGGGTTGTTGTTTAATGGATTATAGACCATATATATATATATATATATATATATATATATATATATATACTGTATATGTTATATATATGTTAAATCAGTTTCCCCTTCATTTTTTGGATCAATCAAAAGAAAAATGTGGCTTAGAGAAACATTAGGGGTCATCTGGAGGTCAGATAAAAGAGCTGCGGTCATGTCTGTTTATTTTACAATGAGTCCATAATGTAAATATCATGACAGGCGAACTGGACACCAAAGTAACACAATTTTACAGTCAGTTATTTGACAAATGGGGGGTTTGTGTGGAGCTGGTTCGGTTCCGGATGGACGACGCGCTACAGAGTCCAGTGTTGTTCAGATTCTGTCGTAGAAACACGGTAATTAAATCTACAGTCGCTGTGTCTCTGCTGACACTGTAACGTTACACTCTGTTCAGGTTCATCATATCACAGATCAGCATTTCTCTGATACACAAGGAGATAAGAGGTTTCCGTGGTATTGCCCGGTTCTAATATTATGTACCGTGTATCCGTGTGTTCAGAACACCCCGCTCTCTGTATTTGAGACTGAAAATCAGTTCCGCTGATGCATTAGAGAGAAAACACAGGCAGACACACGGATCAGTGTGACCAGTTACACACTGACTGTAACCTGTTTGGCCCTTTTCAGAGTCTGGTAACTCCAGATGTGAGTCATGTGATCTCTGGATGAGGTGGTCAGACTGTATTTCTACACTGTATCGTAAGATATTAATAGAAACATCAGAAAGACGTCAGATTGGAGTTCGTGGACCCCAGAGAGCGAATGAATATACACTGTGATCATCTGTCCATCTCTTTGTCTTGGCCTGACAGAAGCAGTGTGGACGTAATCTGTAAAATCCTAACAGATGGCTGTTTCTCAGCTCGAAGTGATGCGTTGAAGATGATTCTCTGGGCGCAGCACTTCTTACGCCCTTGGCGTGAGTGTTTAAGGAGCAGCCGTGAGTGTGCACTGACCCTAAGGATGGCCTCCTCCGCCTCATACCTCCTCCATGACTGCATGGCACCGAGATTAGCCGGCGTGTCCTCAGCAAGTGGCCGGGGGGCCCGACTCCCAACAACAGTTCTTTTGTTTGCCTGTAAAGTCCTTCTAATGTGATTTGCAACCGCGCACACTCGGCTAGGTTACTAAGTGACCGCTAAAACCCCACGCAGCTGCTTCCTGTGTGAGGTCAGAGCGCAGCAATGCGCTCACTCGGAGACTCGGAGGACAGGCCCGAGGGCTGATGGTTACTCGCTTTCTGCAGGTTCCTCTCCAGCACGCCTACAGTCTTCAGCAGAGCCTCTAAATTACTCCCAGGCTCACGTACGCTGTACAGGCTCCTCTCCGAAACGGGCCCCTCTGCATCTGCTTCTGATAAACAGAGCGGCGAAGGGGTCCAAGTTCACGCAGCTCGCTTTTTGGTCAATCAGCCAACTTTTTTATGTACAAAATAAAGATGTTTCCCTTTGTTCTCAGCACTGTGATGAAGGAAGCGTCCAGTTTCTTCTGGCACTCAGAATGGGAGCTGTGGGAACTGTGGAAACTGCAAATTTGTCTGACAGGTGACGCATGGAGCTTTCATTGTAGAAGACGGATTTGTATTCTTCAGGTTAGAGTGGAGATGGTGTGGAGCGTTCCTGGATTTGGCCCGACCTAAAGATCTGGTCTCGGTCCGGATCAACTGAACCACTGAAGCTGGTCCAATTTGTTTGCAGTGTGAAAACACGTTGGGATGGTTCAGACTTTCAGACCAGTTAGCAGAAGTTGGGTGGAAATCCAGCACTCCCAGTGCAGGCGCACCACGCCCTTATTTATACACACTCTAAAGGACTCCGAGTGGAATGATGTTCACGCTGCCGTGCAACACACCTGCACCCGAAAGGGATTCCCGTTTTGTCAGGTCGGCAGAATTTGGCACAACACCTGGATTGGCCAAAATCCACACTGGCGTCAGAGGACAACCCAATCAGTGTCCAGTATGTGTCTCCACCACCATGTCAGTGTGACTGCAGTGCTGAGAATGACCTACCACCCACATCATATCTGCTCTGTGGTGGTCCTGTGGGGTCCTGATCATTGAAGAATGAAGTACTTAGCTAGTAGACAAGGCTAGAATAAGACCGTACACCAGTGTTGACCCCCATTTCAGTTGCGCAGTAGCTGGTGGTGATGCAGCCGCCGTCCCGTGGCCGTGAGCGGGGTGGTTCTCTGCCTGGTGTATTTATAGGCCCAGACTGCACTGCTGCCTCTGAGCAAAGCTAATTTATTTACACAAGGGCCTCTGACTCGTACTGCTTTATGGACGTGCAGTTATTTACAGTCCCTGTGCTCAGCGTGTCCACACATGCCAGAGGTTTAAATCAGACAGAGGAACTGGACGGCTGTTATTGTTGTCAGAACGCCTCTGGACCTGGACTTTCGGACTTGGCCTTCGTCTAAAGCCCATTGTTGTTCAGGCCACAGGTTGAGCGCGTTGAGTTCTTCAAGGTCTGTATCAAAGTTCTCGATCAAAGAATTGTGGACACGCCTTCGAATTCAGCATTCAACTACTTTAAGCTGCACCCACTGCTGACACAGGTGTGCAAATGCACACACAGCTTGTCTAGTTGCTGCAGAGAAGTACTGCCGATAGAATAGGACTCTCTGGAGCAGATACACTAATGCCGGGCGTGGGCTGGAGGGGTATAGAGTGGAACTGTGTTCTCTGGACTGATGGAGCTTCATCCTGTACTTCTGGGATGAGTATGGGAGTCACGAACTCTTGTCACAGAATGCTATCATATACTCACAGCAATGTTCCGCAGTCTAGTAGAAAGTTTTCACTGGACAGTAGAGACAGACAACAAAAGCAGGATCAACTCTTTAACCCCCCTGATTTCAGAAAAGAGTAAATAATGCGTCCCGATACTTTTTTTATTTGGGAGCTGCTGTTGTGGCGTCTCACAGGGTTCCAATATAGGGTTTGTGAGGTGTCCCAATACTTTTGTCCATGTGATGTAGCTGTCCTCCAGTAAACAGCTCTCATCCTGTTAAACCTTAGTTTTGTTAGTTTGTTCGTGTTTTTCAGAACCGTCCATCGTGTTTGTGATGTCCCGACTGGACATTAGACAGAAGCAGCTTGTTTTTCTGGTGTTTCTGGACATTTCTGTCCACCTAGAGTAGATTTTTAGAACATGTTCAACATGACGGGCTCTTACTGAGCGTGTAACTGGACCAGTGAGCCGGTTCCTGTCTCCTGGGCATCAGATCTGGCAAGAGTCCCAGAAGTCCCAGCCTCGCACGGTCTTCTTGTGTGGTAAGACCACTGGAGCAGGTTTAAATCACAAGCACAGCTGCAAAGTAAACCTCTCCGCACCCACAGCCCTCCTGCCTGCCCGCGGACACGGACGGGCCCTAACCTTCTCCTGCCTGGACACCACAAAGGCTTCCAGAGCATTGTCCTCTTTTTCGCCTTTCCTCCCTCTTTTCTCCGCCCGAGTGGTTTATGTTAATGGGTTTTCTCAGGGATTGGGGTTAACCGTCCCCACCACTCAGGAGACACAGCAGCTTCTGGTTGTCCAGGCGGGTGAGTAGGCAGCAGGAAGGACGGCTACAGCTGACACTAAGACTCACAGTCGGGTGTCAGGCTGCTGGTCCAGTGCTGGAGACTTCCGTCCCCTCCATCTTCAATGATCAGGACCCCACAGGACCACCACAGAGCTATGGTGTTGCTAAGGATATACACCGATCAGCCATAACATTAAAACCACCTCCTCATTTCTACTCTCTGTCCACTCTATCAGCTCCTCTGATCACACAGGAGATCTTGTGGTTCTATAATTCCAGACTGTAGTTCATCAGTTTCTCTGCAGACTTTATTCTCCTCCTTTCACTCTGATCTTCAATGATCAGGACCCCACAGAGCAGATATTATGTGGGTGGTGGGTCATTCTCAGCACTGCAGTCACACTGACATGGTGGTGGTGTGTTAGTGTGTGTTACGCTGGTGCAAGTGGATCTCGCTGGCTTGTAAAATGTGTTGAGATGTTGGAGGTGTTTCATATCTTTATATGAGCGTGACCACGCGTCTGAAAGTCCTTCTAAATATGGTCACTTCTGACCGTGGCAGATGATCATGTAACCAAAAAACAAACAACTGTAGTCAGAGTGTGTTTTCAGGAGCTCCTGCTGAGCCGCTTCGTCATCATGCTGAGGAGCCCACGTGGATGCAATGTTCTGGATGAACTTCGGGGAACTGAATCCAGTGTTGCTGTGGCTGGGAATTTTGAGTGTGTGTTAGTTCCTCAGCATGTGTGCTTCTTCTGTCCATCAGAGAGAGTCGCAATGGCCGCGTTGGGAGACAGAGCAGACTGTCCTCTGCTGGCTCTGGCCCCGAGGAGGATGGGATCTTCATCAACTCCACCAGCAGCAAACTTCTGGAGAGAGCCCACGGCATCCTAATGTAAGAGGCGTTTTCTCGGTGACCTGTTAAAGAGATCACAATGTCACACAGTCTCAGAAAACACACGAGCAGGTATTTTTGAGGGCATCTAATTTTACACAAGCTGTTAAGCTCCTGTCTCCACATCTCCATGAGTCTCCTCTGTTACCTCCAGAGTTTTCTATCAGATTGACCAACATAACAGTAATTATAATAAAAAGACATGAAAATGTTGAAGGAACTTCCAGGAACTCTTCACTCCTAACACTCAGAACATTCACACAACGTTCTACTGACCCTGCATTTCTAGCTGCTCCAGTGGAGTCTGAGAGATGGGTTATGCTCTCTCTGGGTGGGTAGATGGCGCTCTCTCCCCACATAACACCCAGTGATGTTCAGAACAGGCGTCCGTTGTATCGGAACTGGGGAGCCAGTGCTTTCCTCCGAGCCCATTGGCTGCCCAGCAGTTTGAAAAGAGGCGGAGCCTGGAGGCACGCACTCGTTCTCACCCTCCTCATGTTGGAAGTCATGACCCTCCTTAGACCCTAATGTGGCCAGCTAATTGGCACAGCTGGCACAACTCCATATTACATGAACCGTTTTGAAAGAGTTCTTTTTATGATGCCATGAAAAATCATTTACAAATATACCAGGTGGGCAAAAGTATTTGGACACCTGTTCATTCACTGCTTCTGAGATCAAGGGCTTAAATAAAAACCTTCTCCTGCTTTTGTTGGCGTAACTGTCTTTACTGTCCAGAGAAGACTTTCTACTAGATTCTGGAGCATTGTTGTGAGGATTTGATTGCATTCGGTGACAGGAGCATTAGTGAGTGAAGTTGGAGGATCACCACCTCATGTTTGTTTACCTGCTCCACAGAGTCCTGTTCTATTGTAGTACGGAGACAAACTCCTAAAGCACAGAGACACAAAGGCTTGTAAGAGATGAAGACGGGTTGAAAGGATCTTGTAGGACATAATCACACAGACATGCAGGGCTGTGCTTTTGAACCCTTGTCTTCTTTGGTGCCAGTGGTACCAAAAAAGCCCTCAAAGCTCTCTCTGCTCCAGAAGGTCCTTTCAGTAATACTGAAACCGTAGCTCCAGTGTCCATCATAACCAGCTTTTTCTTTTTCTCACGATCAAGGAGGAACAAAAACTACAAGATGAAACCCAGTCTTCCAAAGGTCAGCGTTCCATTCATTCTTACTTCTCACTTCATTACTAAGCAGTTCATTTTCTCATACTCTGGTGTTTCCTGTCGCAGCACCTCCTGGATGTGAAGTCTCTGAAGTATCTGAGTAACCTTACCCTGCATGACCGCATCACCAAATCGCTGCTGCACCTCCACAAAAAGAAGAAACCGCCAAGTATTAGTGCCCAGTTCCAGGTGTGTGTTTCCCTCAAACAGGTTTAGTGACTCAGATTTCTGGAAGCAGTAGTTTTTCTGAGTGAGGAACACAATGATCTAGTACATGGTATCAATGTGCTGCGAGGTCATTCCTGCAACATCTACTGTATTCGTTCTGGAAACTGAGTGGTTTTCAGGTTTTCTGGTCATGTCACACGTCCTTACATACCTGCATCACGCCGTTACGTACCTACGTCGCATCCTTTCACAATTAACGTCACGTGCACCACCTCTGAATGAGGATCTGGCACCTTCTGCTGGTTGCCTGAAAGGGGACAGCACCACGAGCCACGTTGTAAAAGTAGTCTTCCACAGGGTCGGTGCACAGGTCCTCATCCTGAAGGTCATTTAGGGAATGTTTGAGGGTGAGGAGTGGACGTCTGGACCTGCTGACAGACCTGTGAATATAGAGGTTAATTAAACTGAGACGCGACCAGCCACGGTTTTCACTCAGTGCTTTGAATCACAGCATTTGGTTCGTGTAACGTGGATCCGATTCAGGGTTTGTTTGTTATTGTGTCCAATAGCAACATCCTTTAGCAGTCAGAGTGCATGAACTCATTTAGTGGATAATCAGAGACAGGACAGGTCCCGTCCTTACTCAACGCAGGATGACGCTGATCTGCTATCAGTCTGAACTGTAGAGCCTGTTTGGTGGAGAGAATGTGGAATTCAATCCGATTCCTCATGCTGATGGTTCCGGCTCATGTTTCCCCCGGCGGAGCAGCGGGAGAGGGAGAGGCGGAGAGGCGGAGAGCCGTAAACACCCCCGGCTGTCTGCAGCCTCTGGCAGCAGGCCTGCACAAATGTGTGGATGACTTCACTTCCCACATCCTGTTGTGGGAATGATTGCTCTCTTTTTGGGAGAGTGAAAGTGAATTCCTGACCACCGAAATAGACGCTTTTCCTTCCTCCCGCAGTCCAGACGCTGGCATACACGCACAGACACGCGTACACACACACACACACACACACACTCTAGCAATGGTTTAAGGTGGGGCCTGGCTGTGAGCAATGTGGTCCAGTCCCTTTGTTCTTCACTCACAGGCTGTAAATCACGCACATCGGTGCTGAAGGGTCACTAAACACGGACTATCGTTTTTAAATGAAGTCAAGTGAAATCTGTGTTTCAGGAGTGAGAACGTTAAAGGTGCCAAAGAACGAGCGTGTAGAACCTGAGATCTGTACTTGGTGGGCACTTAGAGGAGTTAGATCTTATTTTTGTTCATAATTTGCCAAGAAAATGAGATGCACATATATAAGGGAGTGGACATGACCGAGAGGTGATGGACAAAGATGGTCAAAAATAATAAAAACTGATCTTTAGTTGGAGGAGGAGCTTTAACCCCTGATTTACATCATATCCTACATCAGTAAAGAAGATTATTGATCCTGTGTGTTAATGAAATGTTAAGTATGATAATTCATAAAGAGTGTAAACATATATCTGATCTGTTCGTGGAGTTGGATCGTTTGCAGAGCTGAAGCTGCGCTCAGTCATTTTAGAGGTGAGGAATTCTGAGGAACACAGTTCAGTGTTCTCCTCCTGGTCTAAAAATCACGGAACTACTAGAACAGTCGTGAGCAGCTCAAACCTGTCTTCGTTTGAGGTGTGAAGATGAGCAGAGTTTAGGTGTTTGTATGAATTTGGTAAATATTCTTCAGGCTTGTTCTCGTCTGTGTTGCTTATAAGGAGAATAAAAACACTTCACACCAAAGAAATCCTGAGAAACACACACACACACACACACACACACACACACACACACACACACACACACACATTCACACCAAAGAAATCCTGAGGAACTCCGGATCATCCAGAGTGTTTTGGTGAATTGTTTGGAATGATTCCAATGAAAATGATCGTTAAGTCCTCACCTGACAGTGGTCCAAATGACCTCAAATCAAACAGCCTGAATGTCCTTCTCAGGACTTTTACTGTGAAAGTGGAACGTTGTTGAACAGCCGCTGCGTCTCCTTTTCCTCTGTAACCCAGTGTCTGAATGTACCTGTGCACATAGACCCACTCTGCTGACACAGCTTAACACACACACACACACACACACACACACACACACACACACACACACACACAGAGGTGAATTCACACAAAAGGAGGCAGTGAGCACACGTGACTGGAGTGGTAATCAGCCCTGTCCTCAGTGTCCTGCTCAAGGGCTCTTCACTCGTGTCCTGCCAGTTCAGGAAATCAAACCAGCAACCTTCCAGTCACAAGACTGGCCACCTGACCACCAGGGCCGGCTGCCCGTTAGCCCTGCCCCTTCTCACTGTGTCAGAGTCCAATCCCAGCTGTATGCTTGTTGAGCATGTAACGCGGACAGCGCAGTAAACAGCTGGAAGCTCCTTTGGGATTGAGTTGAGCTGATTACTCACCTGTAGGTTACTCTGATCCTGAGTTATCCAGATCCAGAATTTCTCTTCCATATATGCTCTGTTAGACAGTGGACGGTTTAAAGGACAAGGGAGAAGACTGTAATCTGAACTAATGTTAGATTACGTTAGTTATTGTGGTGGGAATGTAGGTAATTATGGGACGTTTCACTTGGTCTGTTTGTGGAACGTCCTCGTGGAAAAGGCCAGCGTCATTCGAACACTTCGAGCAGAGGCTGCCTTTAAAACGAGCTTCTTATGATTTCAGAGGGATGATGTCATCTCCATGACATAATGATTTACGGTGTAATGTCTGTCTCTTCTGTCCCTCCAGGCATCTCTGAATAAGCTAATGGAGACTCTTGGTCAGTCCGAGCCCTACTTTGTGAAATGCATCCGATCAAACGCAGATAAGGTACATTCACACGTCCAGCCCACCGAAGGAAGCCGGGGGCTGCAGAGGAGACGGGTAAGGTGTGGTACCAGCAGCACGATGATGTTCTTTTTTTCTGTCCTTCTTTTACGTAAGCTGCCGCTGCGGTTCAACGACAATCTGGTGCTGAGGCAGCTCCGCTACACAGGCATGCTGGAGACCGTCCGCATCCGACAGTCAGGATACAGCATCAAGTACACTTTTCAGGTATTTTATATTCAGACACACACACACACACACACACACACACACACACACACCAGTGAATTCACACACCAGGGGGCAGTGAGCTGCCAGGGGAGCAGCTGGGGAGGTCAGTGTCTTGCTCAAGGGCACTTCATCACGTCCTGCCAGTTCAGGGATTCAAACCAGCGACCTTCCAGTGACGAGGCTGGTTCCTGAACCACCACGGCTGCTTGTGTTGGAGGAGGGCTTTTCCATGGGTGCCCCGTGTGAGGTTCTAATAAAACAGTCTCCTTCAACCATGATCTAAACATCTGAAGTAGGACAATATGTAGGCGTGTCCTGACTTACCTAATTGCATTTCTAATAATTACATTGCATAAATGTTTAAAAGATGTCTCTTCAGTCGTATGTGTTTAGTTTAATAGTTACAGTGAAGATAAAATGATCATATGTTGGACTGTCTTGAAGTCCTAGGTGTTTATGGGGTGTCCTAACCTTGTCACATGACTTTTCAAAAATAAGACAAAGACACCACAGACACCAAATGCCTACTGGCTGTTAATTCGTTTGAGCTGTTCCCCTTTTCCTCTGCTGAGGGTTATAAAATGGTGAGGTCATGTCCTGTGTCCATTCGGGACCGTGGTCTCCAAGTCTGAAATCATTGTTTCCAGGTTGACCTCTTCCTTGTGTAGGTGTGGTCAGTAAGTGCTGAGTTATTGTTGCCATCATTTCACAGACTCTGAAAACTGAAATATGGAGGTCATAAATATCTGCAACATGTACCACATGTCCAAATATTTATGGACCCTTCTGATTCAGCATTCAGCTGCTATAAGCTGCACCCATTGCTGACACAGATGTGCAAGTGCACACATGTGGACTAGAGGGGTATAAAGACCCCAGCATTGAGCTGTGGAGCAGTGGAACTGTGTTCTCTGGAACGATGGAGCTCCGTCAGTACTTCTGGGATGAGTTGGGTTGGAGATTATCTGACAACACTCACTAACGAATGCTGAATACAATCAAATCCTTACAGCAATGCTCCAGAATGTAGTAAAAAGTCTTCCCAGGACAGTAGAGACAGGGACTCCAACAAAAGCAGGATGAACTCTTTTCAATGCCCTTGATCTCAGAAGAAACAGTGAATGAGGAGGCGTCCCAATACTTTAGTCCATGTAGAGAACATCTGAATGATACTGTCTGCTCTCGTTTCTGATGGTACGTAGGAATCAGAACAAAAAGCACAGTAGGCCACGGATGCCGAGCAGCATTGTGATCCGGGATGATTCCGGGAGCAGCAGTTGTGAACGTGGTTCAGCCAATCAGATCTTAGAACCAAAACTGTCTGTTTTATGAAGAGCTGTTTTTATGACTGGAAGTCCCCTCAGCCTCGTGGACAAGTGACTCCACCGCAGCTGAATTAAACTGTCTTCTTGTCCAGTTCGTCCCCAGTGCGTGAGTGGCGTGCAGCTTTTATTGGCGAATGTCTGGACGGTGCGCTCACCTTGGCAGTCTGGCCGTCCACAAAGCGTCTCTGTAGTCTGTAATGAACGTGGGCTGGAATAATTACATACACAGAGCGTCTGTTTCCCCTGCTGTCCACCTACAGTCTTCAGAGAAGGGGGCTCGCGTCCCCCGGGATTGGTTAAACGCATTTGCAGGGATTAGATTAAATTCCTAATGATCCACGGCCGGGCGGGAGGTACAGGTACGAGGGGTCTCGTGTGAAGAATCCTTCTAATAGTGTTTCCTCATTTGCCCATCAGGAGTTTGTCCGTCACTTTCACGTGATGCTTCCAGAAGACCTCCGACCCTCACAAGAGGGTATCAGACGCTACCTTGACCGGACGGGCCTCATGCCTGATGGCTTCCAAGTGGGCCACTCTATGGTATGACCCTGTCCTTCATACAGTTTTCTGTGTTTATAGGTTTAGTTCATATTTAGTGTTTCAGAGGTTTGTGGGAAGGTTTTGGCAGCTGCTGTAAACCACAAAACACTGTGTACTTTATTACATTAATATCCTGGTATCAGATGATATTTATTATATCATATTTTTCATATTCAATGTTATTCATTTATAAACCAGATTCTGAGTAATTAAGAAGTTATATTTGAGTTTGACCATGCTTTGATAAAAATTATTATTTGGGCCTACAGTTGTTTTTTTTATGCTCATAAGAACTAAAAACACTTTATATCTTTATAAATCCTGTTGGAAATTGATCGTTGGGCTTTTTTGATAAGGATATTAATAAGTTCTTCAAAATACTTGACAGTGTCCTCTGTGTGAGTATTACCCCTTCTCAGGACTTTTATTATGAAATTTGAACACTGTGTGAGCAAAGAAAGAGAGCTTGATCATGTTCACGTGGACAGAGCAGTAAACATGCACTGGAAGCTCCTTTAGTGTTTAAACTGGGGTTTAATTCTATTAATAAAATGTAAATGTAGAGGTTCTGTAGAGCAGGTTTGGAGTAGTGTGTTCTGGTCTGTGTATGTCTGTAGGTTACTCTGATCCTGAGATATGAAGCCTTGTAACGGTCCACACTCACACGGGCTGATAGCTACATTAGAGTTATTGGGTAATTGATTGGTTCGTAATCTGAATAATAATGATTATTGATATTATTCTCCCTGTGAGGTTGTTTGTTGCAGCTCTACAATCGAACATTATAACTCACTATAGTGACTGACCGCTGAGATCTGTCTGGTAGAAGATCTGATTAGATAAATGATGACATGCCAGAGCGGACTGTTCTCTGATACCTGGAGGATGACACACTGCCCGGTCTTATTAGTAGCGCTCCAATAGAAAGTGGAATGTGTGTGTGTGTGTGTGTGTGTGTGTGTGTGTGTGTGTGTGTGTGTGTGTGTGTGTTGTGTGTGTGTGTGTGTGTGTGCACGTGTGTGTGTGTGTGTTAGGTATTCCTGCGTGAGGTGGAGCGTCAGCGGCTACAGGACCTGCTCCATCAAGAGGTGCTGAGGAGGATTGTGGGTCTTCAGCGCCGATTCAGAGCTTTGCTGGAGAGGAAGAATTTCCTCAGGATGCGACAGGCTGCCTGCCTCGTCCAGGTACCGTTACTGACTCTGTGTTGCTGCAGTCTGCTGTTACTGTGGTCCTCTGTTACACTCTGTTCGCTGTTACTCTGTTACCGCAGTTCGCTGTTACTGTTACCAAGTAGCGTTTGTTGTTACTTGTTACCGCAGTCCGCTGTTACTTTGTTACCGCGAGTCCGCAGCCATTTGTTAACAGAGTCCGCTGTGCCATTTGAGCACGCGAGTCCGCTGTTACTCTTGTTATCACAGCTAATTTGTTACCGCTGTTACTCTGTTACTCACAGTTACTTGTTAACATCGCAGTCTGGTTGTTACTTGTTACCGCAGTTCGCCAGAAAGTTACTCTGTTACCGCAGTCCGCTGTTACTCTGTTACCAAGAGTCCTGTTACTCTTGTTACCACAGCCATTTGTTACCGCGAGTCCGCTGTTATTTGTTATCAAGAGTCCGCTAGCCATTTGTTAATAAGAGTTCGCTGTTACTCTATTACCGTGTCCGCTGTTACTTGTTACCGCTGTTACTTGTTACCGCAGTCCACAGCATTTGTTACCGCGAGTCCGCTGTTACTTCCAGGCCGCAGTTCGTTACTGTTACCGCGAGTTCGCTGTTACTACCGTAGTCCGCTGTTACTGTTACTCTGTTACCGCGAGTCCTGTTAATTCTGTTACCGCAGTCCGCGTTACTCTGTTACCGCAGTTCGCTGTTACTCTGTTACCGCAGTTCGCTGTTACTGTTACCGCAGTCCGCTGTTACTCTGTTACCGCAGTTCGCCAGTTACTGTTACCGCGAGTCCAGTTACTGTTACTCTGTTACCGCAGTCCGCTGTTACTTGTTACCGCAGTCCGGCTGTTACCTGTCGCAGTCCGCTGTGCCACTTGTTATCGCAGTTCGCGGTTACCAGCACGCAGTCCGCAGCCACAGCACCAAGCACGAGTCCACAGCCACAGCACAATAAGTATCGCAGTCCGCTGTTACTCTGTTACCGCAGTCCGCTGTTACTCTGTTAGCGCAGTCCGCTGTTACTCTGTTACCGCAGTTCGCCGTTACTCTGTTACCGCAGTTCGCTGTTACTCATCAAGAGTCCGCTGTTACTCTGTTACCGCTGTTACTCTGTTACCGCAGTCCGCTGTTACTCTGTTACCGCAGTCCGCTGTTACTCTGTTACCGCAGTTCGCTGTTACCCTGTTACCGCAGTTCGCTGTTACTGTTACCGCAGTCCGCTGTTACTGTTACTCTGTTACCGCAGTCCGCTGTTACTCTGTTACCGCAAACCACAGCCATTTGTTACCGCAGTTCGCTGTTACTCTGTTACCGCAGTTCGCTGTTACTGTTACCGCAGTCCGCTGTTACTCTGTTACCGCAGTTCGCTGTTACTGTTACCGCAGTCCGCCAGCCATTGTTATTTGTTACCGCGAGTCCGCAGTTACTCTGTTAATGCAGTCCGCTGTTACTTGTTACCGCGAGTCCGCTGTTACTTGTTACCGCAGTTCGCGCAGCACACAGCACAGTCCGCTGTTACTGTTACCGCTACCGCGAGTCCGCTGTTACTTCAGCAACAAGTATCGCGAGTCCGCCAGAAGCATTTGTGCCACAGAGTCTCAAGAAAGCCATTTGTTAGCGCAGTCCACAGTTACTCTGTTACTGCAGTTCACAGTTACTCTGTTACCGCGAGTTCGCAGCACAGCGTTTGGAAGTTCACACATACACGCGAGTCCGCTGTTGTTACCGCTACCAAGAGTCCGCTGTTACTGTTACCGTTACCAAGTAGTTCACAGCTACTTGTTACCGCAGTTCGCTACTTGTTACCGCAGTTCGCTGTTACTCTGTTATCAAGTAGTCCGATGTTACTGTTAACAAAGAAGTTCGTTACTCTGTTACTCGTCTGCTGATGTACGATTTTTTTCTCGTTTACGAAAGCCATTTTGCAGCGAAAGGTGCCTTAAAAATAACTAAATTAACTTAATTTAAAACTAAAGTTTGATAATCAATCAATCCATCTTTATTTTCACGCTGAAATGAGTGTAACTCATTTTCAATGCAGCCGAACACTTACAGCTTTAAGAGATTGAACGAGAAAATGAAAATAAAATAAAAATAAAAAAGAATCAAAAGAACAAGATTTAATACTGAAATTTTTACATAAAGCCTAAACAAGAGATTTCAACATTAAATAAAGTGATTTAACTAAATAGTACAACAATAAAAGCCTGTGTGTGTGTGTTGTGTGTGTGTGTGTGTGTGTGTGTGTGTGTGTGTGTGTGTGTGTGTATATCAAATAAATAGAAATGAAAATATTAAGTCAATGATTATATTACATTATACTATATGATGATAAAGTAACCTATAGTAGAATAAAGTTACGTTTTATTTAATTAAAATAAATGTTTAAATAAATAAATTGTCTGAAGTTGAAATTAAAAGTTGAAAATGATGAAGTGACAGCAGTGAGTTTCAGACTCTCCTGCAGTGAAATCCAGCTCACAGCTAAACGCAGATTCTCCCAGTTCTGTAAAAACTCTAACAGGGTCACTACAGTGGGTCACTACAGTGGGTCATCACTACAGTGGGTCACTACAGTGGGTCACTACAGTGGGTCCAACATAAATGACTGTTATTAATGGAGAACATGGACGAGAGTGAATTAGAAATAGAACTAAAGCTCACACTACTCAAACTGAGGACCCACTGATTAATTCACTGTTAATAATTTATACCTGCGTTTATGATCTGCTTTTCTGCCTGTATGTGTCCGTGTGACCACGAGTAAATCACACGCTTTAACGGTGTCTGACCCTGTAAATGAATTTAATCACATCATTTTAAATGAACTTCCATTTAAAGTCAAGAACATTTTGTCCTCTCCTGTAAAATCATCATTTTTCAGATGCATTTTCATTGACACTGTTGAAATGACGGTGTGTCAGATGTATCAGACGTGCTGGAGATGTTTTCTGCTCCTTCGCTCCTGAAAGAGGGCCGACGTACGGAGACTTTTAATGAAACAGAAATGCTGTGAATAATCTATTCTGACTAACGTGTTGTTAAAATGTCAAACCTGGCCAAAGTGTCCCTGCTCAGCATTTTAGGACATAAAAACGTTTGACGGATTAAGTAAAAGCACTTACCAGGTCTGACGCGGTGTGTTGTACGGGCTTCGTGTACAGGACTGGTGGCGGAGGTGCCGGGCCAGGCAGAGGGACGAGCAACTGGAGTACGATCGTAACGTCCAGCAGGGAGCAGCAGTGTTTATTCAGGCGGTCTGGAGAGGGTTCAGGGAACGCCGCAGGTTCTTGCTGTGGAGGGAAGCTGTACTGGTCATCCAGAGGAACTGGAGGGAGCGCTGCTCTCGACGGGGTCGAGCTGCTCTCGCGATTCAGGCCGCCTGGAGAGGCCACAGGGCGAGGCAGCAATACGTCCTGAAGCGGCACATGCTGATCGTGCTCCAAGCGGCGTGCAGAGGCTGTTTGGCCAGGCAGAGGTAAGATACTGCCCTCACTACAGAGGCCTGCTTTGTTTAGCTGTATTGCTTCATAACACAAGCAGTTCATTGAACTCTAAAATGTCCTGGATCAGTCCAATCCATAACCTAAGCCTGCTCATACCCAGATCTTACTGGTGGTCAGCCAAGCAGAAATCTCCTGATTGGCTGGTTGCTAATATTACACAAACACTGCAGCACTAAGTAGGAACAGTGTGTTGGGGTAAAAGTGTAGAATGGTCTCAGAGCTCCACGTCGAGTGGCATGAGTCCTGTTCATCTCCTTGCCCTCGTTAGATTGAAGCAGAGTTTGGGATTTCATGTGTTTTTTCTTTGTCTTCTGATAACTATGGACGTAGTCTCGCACCAGCGGAAGTCACTTCCTTCATCCACAGCCCTTCTGGTTTCATCCCAATCTGTAGGTTCAAAGAGCTGAGAGAGCAGAAGCTGAAGGACACTCAGCTGCTGAATGGCCAGTTAGGCCCGTCTCCAGAAGAAGAGAAGCTTAAGATCATGGGCTTGGACCTCAGCACGTGGGAGGACCGCTCTTGCGAGGAGCGGGAAAGGAGCCTACAGCGCCTCAGTGAGTTGGAGGCCTCTCAGGAGGAGCCACATCGCAGGCAGGCTTTGGAGGAGATGAGTGACAAAATGGTGAGTGCAGAAGAAGCACCAGCAGCACAGCCAATGACTCAGGTGGTAGTGAGAGAGAGATCAAAGACGCTAGATGATTCTAGCCAGAAGACACGGGCCAAGAGAGAGAGCCGGCGGATGCGGGAGCTGGAGCAGGCGAAGTTTAGCCTGGAGCTGCTAAAGGTACGTTCCACGCAGGAGTTCGAGGAGAGACGCTGGTCCACCGAGCTGCCCACTGAAGGTGTCCAGTCTCCTCAGGGCACCCCAGATAGTCAAAGCTCCAAAGGCAGCTTTGAGCTCTTCAATATGGATGACTATCCAAAAGACAGAGCGCCATACGCTGAAGCTGAGGATCTTGGATCTCCGTCCTTAGCACCAGAATATAATGAAGTGTTCTTCAGCAGTGCCACATCTGTGGTTCCTCAGGATTGTCTTCAGTTACCTGAAAGTCTTAAAAAAGAACCAGCCGTTCAGCCTGTGCTTCCAAAACTGGAGAATTCTCTCCCAACCTTCTACGTTCCTCCAGCAGAGGGCAGCTCCCTAGTCACAAAGCCCAGTGTGGAGACTGCATCCTCCACCGTGCCGCCTGAGAGCCCTGCAAAGACTTTAAAAGAGAGAAGAGAGTCCCGTAGGCCTGTGGTGGTGGTCATCAGCATGCAGAAGGAAACATTACTGGATGAAGGAAGCTTAAAGTTCCCAGAAGTCCGAGACAGTTCTGCTCAGACTAGCGAGCCCCCCAGTCCGGCGCAGGCTGAGAGCGGTGGCAGCATGGCTGTGCTGGAGAGGCTGGAGAAGCTGAACGAGGAGAAGCAGGAGCGGCGGAAACAGCAGCAGCAGCAGAATGAGAAGGAGATGATGGAGCAGATCCGGCAGCAGAAGGAGATCCTGGAGAAACAGCGCAAGTATTTTGCTCAGTATGAGCGGGAGATGTTTGAGAAGCAAAGGGGGGAAGCCTTGCAAAGGATCGAGCAGAGCAGGCTTGAATGCCCTGCCAGCCCTGCCATCCCGGACAGAGGACCTGCTCCCATAGCCCAACCTGAGCCAGATCTCGTCTTTTCACCCCAGCTTCAAAGCAAACAGCCCACAGCCTCCACGGTGAGGGAGAGGCCCAAAGATAAGTGCACCATGCCAGACGGATGGGCCCCCAAACTTACCCTGGAGTCTCGAGATGGTGCGGCCAGGGGGAGCCCGCATAAGAAGCCACCTCCACCCGTAAGTGTCAACATCAACATGGCAGAGAGGCCTGGAAATATGTTCTTCTCGCCGAAGGACAAGGCCTTCCCAAAGTAAGTGTGAAGGGTAGAGACCGTCGTTCACACTTCAACAGTTCTTTACTTAGAAACTCATTCCATGGAAACCTAACTATGAACCTAAACATCTTGCAGGTTTGAAAAGCAAGTGACCAGTCAAGGGAAGTCACCGGGAGTTCAGAAGGAGACCGTCCCCTCAGACTTCAGATCCTCAAAAGCAGCGAAAGGACGCGAGGTGAGGAAAAGGAACCTGTAATGTCTCATCTGACCCTGCTGAGCCGTGTTAACTGGGTGTAGCGTTCCCAAAACCCGGAAATGTTATGTTGTCTCTGCGTTTGTTGTTCATGTAAGGGAATCTTGTGAGATGAGAGCGTTCTGGATCACAGGAACACACACCTGTGGCACACCTCTCAGGGGTGGGGGTGGGAGTGGGAGTGGGTGGTGTGGGTGTGGGTGTGGTGGGTGGGTGTGGGGGGTTACGGGGTTTGCCAGAGGAGCGTTTTTATGCTTGTGTTATTGTTTGGTTGATCAGGTTGGCAGACCAGGCCATAAAAAAGCCCGCATGGCGCGGACGCGCTCAGACTTCCTGACCCGCGGTTCAAATGCCCCAGGGGAGGGGGAGTCAGAGGAGGAAGAGTATGATGAGACCCCTCTTCCTCTGTCTCTCGGCCCACCCCTCTCCAAGCAGGACACAGAGGGGGGGACACTAGAGGCTTGTCACAGTGACTCGGAAATGGTAATTAAATGGTCCGCGCTCCCCCTGAAGCAGGCCCAGACCCAGCAGCGTGGCCTCTCTCTGCCGCTAACCCCTCAGAACCTCCTGATAGACCTCTGTACTCACCACTCAAAACTGTGCAAGCACTGTAGGTTCTGCAGTGTTTACTGTAATCTGGGAAACACCTTTTGAAAACCGTCCTCATCTGTGATGGCAGTGAAACAGTGTTCCTGTATTCCGCTTCACGTTCCCGTGCAGAACAGTGGGGTCGAACACCAGCAGGTCAGGCTGGACAATAAATCCTGAGTATTTATGGTTCTCAAACTTTTTTAACCCTGCAGGACAAATATTCCTCTCAGCTCCTCTGATCACACAGGAGAACGTTATGGTTCTATAATTCCAGACTGTAGTTCATCTGTTTGTCTGCAGACTTTATTCTCCTCCTTTCACCCTGATCTTCAATGTGCTGCTGTCCACTCACTGTCCACTCTATTAGACACTCCTACCGAGTGTCTCCACCTTGTAGATGTAAAGTCAGAGACAGAAGCTCATCTGTTTCTGCACAGTTTGTGTTGGTCATCCTCTAGTCCTTCATCAGTGCTCACAGGACGCTGCCCACAGGACGCTGTCGGCTGGACATTTCTGGTCGGTGGACTGTTCTCGGTCCAGCAGTGACACTGAGGGGTTTAAACACTCCAGCAGCACTGCTGTGTCTGATCCACTCGTACCAGCAACACACACTAACACACCACCACCATGTCAGTGTGACTGCAGTGCTGAGAATGACCCACCACCCACATCATATCTGCTCTGTGGTGGTCCTGTGGGGTCCTGATCATTGAAGATCAGGGTGAAAGGAGGAGAATAAAGTCTGCAGAGAAACAGATGAACTACAGTCTGAATTATAGAACTACAATGTTCTCCTGTGTGATCAGAGGAGCTGATTTGATTGCACTGAACAGTTGAGTTCTGGAGGGACGACACTCTGCAGTCTTGTTCAGACTGTGTCGTAGAAACATCGTAAATAAACGATTTAAATAATGAAGTGATTTTACAGTGTAAATCTACAGTCTGCTGTTACAGATGAACACTGATCCTTTACATTGTCAGTTTAGTGGTTCTGTTGTCCAGCCCTACCAGCAGGTCTTTATCATTACCTACTGCTTGTAGTCGGTGGGGTTGGGGGGGGGGCGGTTAGGCGTAACGTGACTTTATCGAATATTCATTTGTCCTCCTGTATGCTGTCGTTCTCTTTTCGCAGAAGAAACGGATTGATTTTGCGGTTTGAGATCCGGTTTCAGCCACACAGATTTGGATTCACCCTCTCAGAAGTGTTTTCCCTTCGATAATAATGAGCGTTCTGCGTTTTAACCCACACTGCGCTTTGCATTCTGATCATCTGTGCTAGATTAGACGTTAACAGCCACACTAGCTCCACGATGCCTGCGTTCCACCGTCCAGACCTCCACAGATCCTGCTCAGAGAACCAGCTTATCACTGCATGCTTTAGGCACCAGCTTTCTCTCCGTCTCTCTCAGCAGTAGAGCGTCCCCTCAGCGCGAGGAGCAGGACGTCTGCGGCCGCCGCGGCCGTCCCCTCACACTGTAGAGATCCACTCATAACCGCTCACCTTCACCTTCTCTGTTAGTCGCTCTTTCTCGAGGGTCCTATGAAATCCTTCTCCAAATCAGTTTCAGATGTTCTCTCTTCTTTTTTTTAACTCTGCGGGTTCAAGGAGGAGCTAGAGTTTGATGAGGCTCCTCCCCCTGAAAAAAAAATCCAATTCTTTTTTTACAGTCAGATTTTGAAGCATTATTTTTATTTTATTTCATTTTTAATTTTGAAGCATTATTTTTTATTTTATTTCATTTTTAATTTTGAAGCATTATTTTTTATTTTATTTCATTTTTAATTTTGAAGCATTATTTTTATTTCATTTTTAATTTTGAAGCATTATTTTTTATTTTATTTCATTTTTAATGTTTTCTCCCTTTTTAAGAGAACACACATTAAAGTTGTGGCCTTGAGGAAATCATAGGACCCTGTTTCTTTCATGTTCACTCCATTTCTCCCCACATTTTCAGTGTTTTCATTGTTTTATGTTTACAGAGTCATTTTGTGAAACAGGTCTTATTTCATTGTGTTAGAATTTTCAAAATGTTCATAAAAACAAACCAGAGACTAAAGACATGAAGCCAAATACTCGACCTGAGTAGAGACCAGGAGAACGAACTGCTGGAGTTGGAGAGGAGATGGAAATGCAGAACAGAGCATAAAAACGAGGTTAAAAACGAGATTAAAAACGAGCTGTATTGCCATTGGACTGTATAGAAATGGGCGGAGCCAACATCATACTGCAGCCGGAGGCGTGAAATCCGAAATAAATGTTATATCAGCTTTAAAATCCTTATTATAGCACAGTTATAGACTCTGCAGTGTGATTGGCTGAGACATGTTACTCCCCCACGTTCTCACGGAACCAACAACACCCGCCACACTTCACAGCAGCGTTAGATTACCATCGTTAACAGTGTCAAAAACACTCTGGACGACCACACAGGATTTCTGAGATATAAAGTGTTTAGATCTTGTACATTATTTATCCACAAAACAGGACAGTGTGATGGACAGGACGTCAAACTGAGGGACACAGATCCTTCTTTTATTGTTGACTTTTAAAAAATGTGTATGTGGTTCATTTTTGTTCATAAATTATTTAAAAACACATTTATGTTTTATGCTTTATTATATATAATTTAGAAATTCTAATGATCTGATATCCTGGATTTCAGATTTTCATGAGCTATAAGTCAAACTGACCAACAGAAAAAAAAACAATAAAAGGGTTGAAATATTTCACTGTAAGAAACATAAAAAACAGCTTTTTGAATGAAATTACAGCCATAAATGAGCAGCTCTACTGTACTTTAGTGATGATTTAAATGCAGTTATTTTATTTATAAACCTGTTTCACACACTGACTCGTCTGAATTAAGAGCTTTTGATTTTGATCTGTATTGTTTGTCCTGAAGCGCCCCCTACTGGCAGGTGAAGATGACGTTATATATAAATATATAAATATATAAATGTATAAATGTGTAAAGTACTGTTTAAGAAGCAGGACATCGTTCTGCTTTCAGTCCTGCTGCTGTTGATTATATACCAACAGGAAATGACATAACTATGACATCATCACCCTTTTTGCTTTTTAAAAGGAGCCCTTTTCGTTTTTCAGCCGTCCACACCGACCGAGGAGCAGAAGAGGATGCACAAAACCATGTCATCTGGGGACCTCGGAAAGAGTGACAACCTGAGAAAGAATTCACAGGGAGACGGAAGGTGTTTATAAACTAATGCCATCTAATCAATCAATCCATCAATCAATCAATCAATCCATCTAATCAATTAGCCTTTATTTTCATACATAATACACCAAAATACCAAAAAAAAGATTAATCAACAAATATATTATAAAATTATAATTAAAATTATAAAAATTAAATTATAAACAAATTATATAAAATTAATGAATATAAATTAACAAATAAAAATATTTAAAAGAAAGCATAGAAAAATAAAGACAAAGAACCAATTATGATTTAATCAGTGACAGTTAAAAATAAAATTAAAATTAAATAAATGTAAATGATTCAAATTAAACCTGAATTTAAAAAATGGGCAAATTGGCAGCAAAATATATACTTTTTAAATATAAAATAATAAGTATAATCTTTAAAGAATGAAACATTAAAATGGATAAATTAAAATTTAAAAATAAGAATAAAAAAAAATAATTATATTACAAAATATGACATACAAATTCAAAAGGGTGATAAATAAATTAATCCATAATGAACTAAAATAATGAATTCATTTCTAATATAAATGAAAATCAAAACCTGTTCAGTAGAGGGTCAGACATCAGCAGCTGCTGTTTAGTTGCTTTTTGTTGTAAAAAATTAACTGTATAAATAGACTTTGATTAGAAATTGAAAAATAAACAAACATAAAATATACAAATAAAATAAAACAAATAATAAAGCTTTGTATTTGTACAGAACATGGCTTAACCTGAAGCGCCACCTACTGGTGGAATGTGCTGTCGAGTGTAGATAATGGACAGCTGTTGTGTGCAGATTGAAGCTGATCAGTCTGATTGAAGGTGATCAGTCTGATTGATGCTGATCAGTCTGATTGAAGTTGATCAGTCGATTGAAGGTGATCAAATGATTGATGCTGACTGGCCCGATTAGTTGATCAGTCTGATTGAAGGTGATCAGTCTGATTGGATGCTGATCAACGGATTGAAGTTGATCAGTCTGATTGGAAGGTGACTGGTCTGATTGATGCTGATCAGTTCGATTTGAAGGTGATCAGTCTGGATTGAAGCTGATCAGTCTGATTGAAGGTGATCAGTCTGATTGATGCTGATCAGTCTGATTGAAGGTGATCAGTCTGATTGAAGGTGATCAGTCTGATTGAAGGTGATCAGTCTGATTACGCGATCAGTCTGATGAAGGTGATCAGTCTGGATTGAAGGTGACTAGTCTGATTACGCTGATCAGTCTGATTGAAGCTGATCAGTCTGATTGAAGCTGATCAGTCTGATTGATGCTGATCAGTCTGATTGATGCTGATCAGTCTGATTGAAGTTGATCAGTTCGATTGAAGGGGTGATCAGTCTGATTGAAGTTGATCAGTTCGATGGAGCTGATCAGTCTGATTGAAGGTGATCAGTCTGATTGAAGTTGATCAGTCTGATTGAAGGTGATCAGTCTGATTGAAGTTGATCAGTCTGATTGAAGGTGATCAGTCTGATTGAAGTTGATCAGTCTGATTGAAGCGATCAGTCTGATTAGCCGATCAGTCTGATTGATGCTGATCAGCTCCTGAGTTGATGCTGATCAGTCTGATTGAAGGATCAGTTCGGATTGAAGGTGATCAGTCTGATTGAAGCCGATCAGTCTGATTGATGCCGATCAGTCCGATTGATGCCGATCAGTTCGATTGAAGCGATCAGTCTGATTGAAGGTGATCAGTCTGATTGAAGCGATCAGTCTGGATTGAAGGTGATCAGTCTGACTGAAGCTGATCAGTCTGATTGATGCTGATCAGTCTGATCAGTCTGATTGAAAGCTGATCAGTCTGATTGAAGCTGATCAGTCTGATTGAAGCTGATCGAGTAGCTGTAGTGAGGTCCAGCTCACTGGTGCACTGACACTGAAAGCAGATTTTCCCAGTTTAGTAAAGATCTTCGTTACTGGGCAGCTGGTTGAGAGTGAATCTGATCATTACTGTTATTGATTATTGATTGTCACGGTGAATGTGAGCCCTGGAGAACATCACTTTAGCTTTGAGAAGGTCTACAGGCGAGTGTGTTCTCTGCCCTCAGGGTTCGGGGGAAGATGCGGTTCTGGGGGAAGACCAAGCAGGCCGATAAGAAGGCGTCCAGAGAGAGGCTGGTGTGCGGCAGTGACTCTCTGGACGGAGACTACGCTGATACAGCACTCCTCGTGGCTGAAGGTGAGAGGAACGCCCCTTAGTACTTATCAGGCGTTTGTCCCGTGTTCTTCGGGAGATGACCGTTTTGCGTCTGTCCACAGGAGAGTGCCTGTCCCCGCCGCACAGCCCTGACCTCAGCAGCCAGCGGGAGTTTAAGGAGAACAAGGAACCGTCGCCCAAAGTAAAACGCCGCCGCAGCGTAAAGATCAGCAGCGTGGCTCTGGAACCTGCGCAGTGGCAGAACGATGCCCTGCAGATCCTCACGTGTGCCAGTGACTACAGGAGCATGAACGAGTTCCTTATGAAGAAGGTACGGCTGCGCAGCTCCTCAAGTGTTCCTTCCTTCAGTTAAATAGGAAGGAACTGAGGAACTGTATTCATGAGCTGCTCGTAATGAAACCACAAAGCAGAAAAGAATCAGGATAAACCGGTGATTTAACACGTCAACAGAAGAAGAACCTACTTCCATAATCATCACACGTCCCGTTCAGTCATCAATCAAAACATCATCAGGGTTCTTCTACAGTTTATAAACTCGATCTGTGACGTCTTCAGATCTGCTCTTCAACCCCGATACTATACACACTCCACTAACGCGGTTTACAGTATGACCTTATACACACTCCACTAACGCGGTTTACAGTATGACCTTATACACACTCCACTAACGCGGTTTACAGTATGACATCACACACACTCCACTAACGCGGTTTACAGTATGACCTTATACACACTCCACTAACGCGGTTTACAGTATGGCATCACACACACTCCACTAACGCGGTTTACAGTATGGCATCACACACACTCCACTAACGCGGTTTACAGTATGACATCACACACACTCCACTAACACGGTTTACAGTATGATATTAGACACACTCCACTAACGCGGTTTACAGTATGACTTTATACACACTCCACTAACGCGGTTTACAGTATGACTTTATACACACTCCACTAACACGGTTTACAGTATGATATTAGACACACTCCACTAACGCGGTTTACAGTGTGATATTATACACACTCCACTAACGCGGTTTACAGTGTGATATTATACACACTCCACTAACGCAGTTTACAGTGTGATCACGTGTAAGAGTTTAAAGTCCTGTCCAAGCAGGTCAGCCGGTCAGATTGTGCTACAGACTGAGTCTAATGAACTGGACGGTTTATGATGTGGACCAATGAGACAGACTGGACTCTCAGTGTTGGAACAGGCTCAGAGTGAGACACCAAATTACTAATGTCTTTTAGACGTTTTCACTTGAGAAGTGCAGTTAGAACTCATTTATTAAAGCTGTGGATCTTGAAATGTAATGAATGAAGGACGAATAAACCTTTACTCACATAGTGCTTTACATAGTCATGCCTGCTCTACAGTCAACGCTGGCCACACTCGCCGGAGGAACTGGAGTAGTACCCAGACGTGTCGGTTGTGATTTTTGTTATTGTACTTTAATACACAGCCCTAATCGTTCCAAATTTCACTGAAATGCATGGAATTTCCTGTTTGAAAATTCTGAAAACCCAGTTTGACCAGTTCTTTAACCCTTTAACGTTCTGATGAAAGAGTGAAACATCAATGAGGCTGAAGTTAATGGTTGCAAACTTGTTTGACAATACAGTTTCTGTCTTACGGTGTAGCAGTTATGAGACTAAACACATTCAACCGTTGGGGTCGTTTTTGATGCCCATCAATGCACATAAACGTCCCCGTCTCCTCCTCACAGCCTTCCCACAATCGATTTTCTTTGAGGCTGGATTTCTGAGTCTAACCTGATTTGTTTTGTTTTGTTTCCAGTATCTACTCCAGCGTTTCTGCTGGTACTGGCCCAGTGTCTGGACTGGGTATCGGGTCTCTTTTCCATGCCGTCTCTGAATGTTTACATCTCACCTCTTGTTTCACAGATCAGTGATTTGGACACGGAGGACAGTAAGAAAGATACGATGGTGGACGTCGTCTTTAAAAAGGCACTGAAGGAGTTCCGTGTGAACATTTTCAACTCCTACTCCACAGCTCTGGCTGTGAGTCATCTTAATGTTCTTCTGTTGGAGGGTGGATTATTTATCACCCACAGCATGCTGGGCTATTTCTATACGATCTCATTATTCCTGATCAACCCTTCCATCGGTTCTCATTTGTTCTGGCCGGGTTTTGATTTGGAGCTTGACCTCGGCTTCATTTTTTCTGTGTGCAGATGGATGATGGGAAGAGCATCCGCTATAAGGATCTATACGCGCTGTTCGAGCAGATCCTGGAGAAGACCATGCGTCAGGAGCAGAGGGACTGGAGCGAATCGCCCGTTAAAGTATGGGTCAACACCTTTAAAGTGTTCTTGGACGAGTTCATGACCGAGTACAAACCGCTGGACAGCAGCGTGAGCAAGGTAATTCAGGTTGTTTCACCAGATAGTCATTCCTGTGTCCTCTGAGTTCAAACGTCCGTGTGCTGTTTGGACTGGATTTCTGCGTTTTCTGACTCTGTAAACACTGAATATTCATTAGATAAACACTTCATTCGAAATTGTTTAAATGTTTTATATAAAAATATAAAAATGTTCATGGTTCTATAATTCAGACTGTAGTTCATCTGTTTCTCTGCAAACTTTATTCTCCTCCTTTCACCCTGATCTTCAATGTGCTGCTGTCCACTGCCTGTCCACTCTATCAGACACTCCTACCGAGTGTCTCCACTTTGTAGATGTAAAGTCAGAGACAGAAGCTCATCTGTTTCTGCAGTTTGTGTTGGTCGTCCTCTAGTCCTTCATCAGTGCTCACAGGACGCTGTCCGCTGGACGTTTCTGGTTGGTGGACTGTTCTCGGTCCAGCAGTGACACTGAGTGTTGATCCACTCGTACCAGCAACACACACTAACACACCACCACCATGTCAGTGTGACTGCAGTGCTGAGAATGACCCACCACCCACATAATATCTGCTCTGTGGTGGTCCTGTGGGGTCCTGATCATTGAAGATCAGGGTGAAAGGAGGAGAATAAAGTCTGCAGAGAAACAGATGAACTACAGTCTGGAATTATAGAACCACAAAGAGCTGCTGTGTGATCAGAGGAGCTGATAGAGTGGTCATAATGTTATGGCTAATTTCTATGAAGATTATGCCACATTTCTTGTTTTTAATATTCAGATTTGTCAGCAAATAAACTTCAGTTGTTGTGTAACACTGTTAAGATCTTCTGTAATAACACTGTAATAACAATAAGGTCTACAGTCACATTTCTGCTGGTCTTTATTGCAGGCCCCGAAACCTGACCGCAAGAAGAGACGGAAAAAGGACTCTGACGTTGTGAGTGTGACGATAACTTGGTTTAATGGTCTGTTCTGACATTTCTGCTCCTTTTCCTTTGATGACGTTTCGCTGTTCTCCAGGTGGAGGAGCACAACGGCCACATTTTCAAGTCCACTCAGTACAGCATTCCCACGTACTGCGAGTACTGCTCCTCCCTCATCTGGATGATGGACAGAGCGTGCGTCTGCAAACGTGAGTTCGTGTCCTCTGTCCCGAGACTCCTCACCAAAATGGCCCTTACCTCAATTTAACATAATCAGATTGTTTACGGCCGAGGCCGTGCCTTCTTAAGGGCATTCTGCTCCGTCTCTGGACAGTTTGGCTTTGTCGGGCAGGATGTTTTCCGAACGTCTGCCATGTTACAGTGTAAGGAATGTTGGCTCCGGCTCGAAACGTGGGCTTTCTACACGTTGTTTGACTTTTCCCTGACATGTGCGTGAGAAATGAGGTTGGGTTTAAAAAATGAGACTCACTGAGATGTCTGTGTCCTGTGTAGTGTGCCGCTACGCCTGCCACAGAAAGTGCTGTCTGAAGATGACCACCAAATGCAGCAAGAAGGTAAGGAATTTCCCCTGTAATTGCTATCACATGTGATCTTATGTGGCACTTAATCGTTACTGTTTATGGAAGCCGTCGTTCCGTGTCATGAGACGAAAATCACAATAAGCTCAATTGTTCTGTTTTTTCCTGTCTGACATTTTCGGACATGTAATGAACTCGGTCGGATCCCTGACCGGACGGTTAAAGATTATTCCCAAGCTTTGTCCTGTTTTTGTGTGCAGTACGATCCCGAACTGTCCTCCAGGCAGTTTGGGGTGGAGGTCTCCCGCTTGACCAACGACGAGCGCTCGGTCCCGTTGGTGGTGGAGAAACTCATCAACTATATTGAAATGCACGGCCTTTACACAGAGGGCATCTACAGGAAGTCTGGCTCCACCAATAAGATCAAAGAACTGAAGCAGGGTCTGGACACAGGTACGGCACATGAAACGGACAATAGCGGACGGGCTGCCGGTGTGGGTCCGTGTTGTGGTTCGCAGGTCTGCTGTTTGATCTCTGTCCATTGTTTTCTGTCCCTCAGATGTGAGCAGTATGAATCTGGATGAGTACAACATTCACGTCATTGCCAGCGTTTTCAAGCAGTGGCTGCGTGATTTGCCCAATCCCCTGATGACCTTCGAACTGTACGAGGAATTCCTGAGGGCCATGGGTCAGTGGTTGGTCTGGCTTTACTCCAGCCTAATTCTTCACCTTTCGTTGAACCGGTTCTGGAGCTCTTGCAGACGTCTCTGTTAAGCAGGGCTGGCTCTAAAGGGGGAACCTCCTCTGCCGTTACATGTATATGCAAGTGTTTGGATTTTGAAAGTTTAGACGAGATGATAAAGTCCTGAACGTAGAACCAAACCAAACAAATGACACAAATATCACACTGAGCGTTTATGAGGACAACCATCTAGTCTCCCAGATCTGTGAAGGTAAATGTGAACACAGCGGTGAGCTGGGCAGCTCTGCACGGAGAAGCTGCTGCTCTCCTAAAAGAACACCCGTCTGCACATTGATAAGGGTCACATGAACGAGCCAGAAGATACTGGAACAATCAATCAAAGTTTATTTATAAAGCGCTTTTAACAACAAAGGAGTCTCACAAAGCAGCTTCACAGAAATCCGGGTCCAAGCCTCGGTTGAGGAACAGCGCGTGTGTTTGTAGAAAGGAAAACACTGCGTTCCAGCATGAAACCCCGTTCCATCTGTGAAACGTGGTGGTGGTGGTGGTATCATGGTTTGGGCCTGTTCTCATTGATCAATTCTGAATTATACCAGCAAACTCTAAAGGAATATCAGGACATCTGTCTGTGAGCTGCAGCAAGACAACGACTCAGATCAGTGCAGGACTGATCAAACGTTACGGAAACGTTTAGTTACAGTTATTACTGCAGAAGAGGAGACACAGCAGATACTGAAAGCGGGGGGTCACATACTTTTACCCTCATATATAAACACTGATCATTTCGTCAGTAAATCCATGATCAGAGTGATATTTCTGTCTCAATTTGATTTGGTTTCTTATTGACTTTTAGGACAAAAAATTAGAAATAACTCAAGTTTATGCAGAAATATAGAGAATTTTAAGGTTCCATTGTGCGCATGTCAGTAAATACATCTGTATCTACGTACAACGGAACGAAATATTATTAATTTAATTTGGTCATGAGGTGTGAAAAGCTGCACTGGTGTTTGCGGTGGGTGTGGGAGGGGCCTCTATAGGGGCAGTCTTTCAGCGATGACGAATCGGTGAGCTAGACAAAGAGGACTATAATAAAAGGCGAAAGGAGCTGCAGGCTGTGCAGTGAGTGAGTGGAGTTGAACTGTGCAGAAGGAAATGAGATATTAAAACAGCGCTTCAGTCTCTGCTCCGTTTACGTCTTACTTTATTTCATTTCTGGATCTATTAAAGCATCAGGACACTCGCAGTCCTGTTATCGTAAATCCTGCTTCGTCACATGACCTCAAGTGTTCTACAGCTTTAATAAGCAGCAGTCCAGTATATTTATATCTGATCTATTGTTATATTTAGGTTTACACCGTTACTAAAGTGACGTTTCACTCCATTAGTCTCTCCCACAATGTGGAGTATTTGGTAAATCAGCGATGGTATCATATCTGTATATGGTATCATGATCAATACGCAAATTGTCTTTATGTTTCAAAATAAAGTGGAATTGATGTGCTTTAAGTCAGATACACTCCTGATGACGGAGTACCTTAGACTACGCTACCAGTTTAAGAACCACGTTTTCAGATGGTTATTAAAGATGAATAATACACAACATAAAGATGATCATAGGATTAATGAACAGCTTTGGTTAATATAACAGAAGAATTGATCTTTTCCTTCTGTGGTCAACGTTCAGGCCTTCAGGATAAGAAGGAGGTCATTCGTGGGGTGTACTCTGTGATAGATCAGCTGAGCAGGACTCATCTGAACACCCTGGAAAGACTCATCTTCCACCTGGTCAGGTGAGACCCAAACCCGGACATCACGGTCTCGTGTACTTTTGAACTGTGAGAACATCAGTTTCTGAAAGTTCTTGTACTTTTTCACGCTGCATCCAGGATTGCTCTCCAAGAAGAGACCAACCGCATGTCCGCCAACGCGTTGGCCATCGTCTTTGCCCCCTGCATACTCCGGTGCCCGGACACCATTGACCCACTGCAGAGTGTCCAGGACATCGGCAAAACCACGGCGTACGTTCTGACTCTGTGGGCTTAGATGAGGGAGCAGTGTTGTACTTGTAGATGTGGGTTGATTGTGTGTGTGTGTGTGTGTGTGTGTGTGTGTGTGTGTGTGTGTGTGTGTGTGTGTGTTACAGATGTGTAGAGCTGATCATTTGTGAGCAGATGAACAAATACAGAGCCAGGCTGAAGGACATCAACAGTCTGGAATTTGCTGAGAACAAAGCCAAGAGCCGCCTGACACTCATCCACAGGTCCATGGTAAGTACCGCCGTGTCCGTGTCCGGAAGGTTAAAGGAATTCTCCAGTGATTCCTGATCTGATCTCTGACACATCTGTACCACTGTTCTGATTACCGTGAACAGACTTTCAGTGTGACGTCCCTGAGGAGTAGAATGAACACTCACACTGTGTCTGTGGTAACTGACGGTGCACAGATGCAGATTGAGATTCATATCATATGACTATGTAACTGTAATCCCGGCGCTCCAGCCCACATCTGAAGGTCTGATCCCTGTGTTTGCTCCGTCTTTTATCCTTAAACTCTGCTCTCTCTATTTCCCATCCTTCTCCCCCTCTCCTCTCTAATCCAGAAACCCGTAATAATCGCGGTTAGGTTTATGAGCATAATCCGCAGTGCAGCGGCGGTAGGTACCCACTCACTCTAGCCCCATCTTGTGGCAGCTTCATTGGTCACGTCCGTGGTGTCCCTGCACTGTGTGGTCTCTGTGTCTCCATCGTCACAGCACACCAGTGCGAGGCCTTGGTGTCCCACTCATTCAGATCACTTACGCTGGCACTTAACCAAAAGCCTGTCCGGTTACTGAAACTCGGCACTTTGCTTTGAAGGGTGGGCATTCACCCCGGCTCATTTTCACGGTGTTGTGTTCTGGTGAGCGTTTGTGGTTTTCTTTTCAGTCACAGGTTTCCCATCACATCGAGCTGACATGTCCCCTTTTTCTTTCCCTTTCATTTTTATTTGGAAACCTGCAGTCAAACGCAGCCAGAAAGGTAACCGACGTGCAGCTGTTTGTGTGCTGTTGTTCCAGCTGTTCTGTGCGTCTGTAGTGGGTTTAGAGAATCAGTAAGTTGCTCCGGGTGGGACCGTAGTCTGGAAAAGCACGGCTTCATTCATTCAGAGCTGTCTGAACGTGAAGCAGCGGTTTCCGCTTAGCAAGGACATGTTTGGAAGTTTGCTTTTTTTTTGTTTGGTACTGGATTTAATGGAAGCTTAGAATTAAAATTCTAAAATTCATCCACGAGTCGCTCAGGGGTCGAATGCATTAACACTATGATCTGAGGATCACAGGATTAAATTCCAGGTCATGAGTCTGAGATTGGCAGTTTACATTTAATAAATCATATGTATTTGTTTTTAATGAATGAGTTTTCTGCCCCCGGTGGATCGTCTGTGTACTGCATGCACAGTACAGATTTCTAAGAGATCTCAAACGATGGAGTTAATCAATTCTACATTTTAATTTGTTAAACAGAGAAACCTGCTGCGTACTGTTATCAACCGTACGTCACGTCTTCTGGCTCTGTGGGTGATATGAAGAGTACAGCTGTGGTTGTGTTTGGGTGCAGTTCTGATGGGGTTGATGATTTTAACACTTCCAAACTGGGGATGAAATACGGTGTAAAATAACTGTTTCTCATTTACTGTAGATTTATCAGACAATCCTTGTGTGAGAAATGATGAACACATCATATATATGAACACACTTTGAACATTTAATCATTTCTTAAATCATTTGATTTGACACCAGATATAATAAAGATAAAGAAATGATCTTCAAATCAACCCTCTGTGAAGAACTGAATCACGACAGAAAAATAACCCCAGCTGTGAATAATTCATAATTCATACCCCATTATAAATGTCAGTCATTTTGCATTGACGTTGTATTTGTCTGTTGATGGTTTCTAGTGGACTTTTCCAAAACGTGATTGTCTTTTGGTAAAGTTGTTTCAGTTTTATAAAGCTGTTTTAAAACGAATAAAAAGGGTCTAAAGATCCGCTTTAATTTGATCGTAACAGTGATCTTATTGCTCACATTTCTAACAGAAAATAGCAGTATTTTAATTTTAATTCAGACATTGAGAGCTGTGTTCCTGTACAGTAGTTTACGTGGTACACTGCTGAATAATGGAGATGGGTAAGCTTCCGTTACCTGCTTGTTACATCAGAGATAAACATGAAGAAGCAAACTTCGTAAACCAACATGCCTCGTCTGATCACATGTATTAGTTTCTCTGATCCTCTGTGAACATGAGTGAAGAAGCGGGTGTATTTTACAGTGAAGGCTCCTGAACTTACGCTGTGTTCCTTGTGTTTGGTAGGGTAAGGGCAGAGTGCACAGGGTGAGCCATCACACACCTTCTCCTCCGGTCAGTCCTCGCTCTCTCTGTGCCCCCGAGGCCATGGAGGAGAGTGGAGAGGAGGAAGCATGTAGAGACCCCGAGGTGACGGAGCAGCAGCAGGCCGCCATGCAGCAGGAAGAAAGGGTTCTCACTGAACAGATCGAGAGCCTGCAGAAGGAAAAGTGAGTGTGGAAACACCAGGGAAACCTTTTGATCTTTGGATCTGACCGTGCTGATCCCACTTCAACCATCAAGAGCAAACCATACTAATGTCAGGTTTCAATAAGAGCGGCTCCTCCAAAGCCCTCTCTAACGAAGGTCTAATCATTAGCAGCTGATGTTCTGCACCTGATTCTAATTTGAGGCATTTTAAGTCGTAATAAATGTGGACATGTCCTAACTTTGTCCTCACAAGAAAATTACCTCTGTACACTCATCATCAAAAAAAACAGCTGCACCCAGAAGGACGTGTGGGACTGCAGTTCTGTAGTGAAGGAAGATGAAGGTGATCAGGATCAATAACTGATGATAACTGTAGTCTGATCTGATCAATATTTATTGATCTACTCATACAGAAGTGGTGTCTCTCAGGACGGCGTCGGTCCTCACGTAGTCCGGTACAGTGATCAGGCCGTCTGCTTACGTTACATGCAGCTGAGCGTGAAACTCAGATCATGTTGTCAAACCGATTTTTTGATGGAAGCTGAAATTTGTTATAATTTGTTAAACTTCTAGATTAACTTCTAAACACTTGTCAAGTGCTAGTATCATTAGAATCACCAGGAGACCGCAGGTTCGGTTCCCAGTGATACCACAGACTAATTGGCACTACTGTCCTTCCTGTGTGGGTGGGTCGGTCAGTCCTTCCTCTCCTCCATCACACACGTGTCTGTTAAAAATGTGCTGTCTGTTGTTGTTACTTTCGTAGAGAAAGCTGAAATATCATTTTAACTGTGCAGGGAGGAGCTGACCTTCGAGATGCTATCCCTGGAGCCTCGAGCTTCAGATGATGAGACTCTGGAGTCAGAGGCATCCATAGGGACAGCAGACAGCTCTGAGAACCTGAACATTGACTCTGAAGGGGCCACTTCTGACTTCTCTGGTAGGTATCTTTGCACCTTCAGCGGTCAGCATATCGTATCAACTTTTTGCTCTGTACTGACCATGTCATGCCCTTCTGCCCAACAGAGAGAGGTCCAGCACTGGCCGCCACCCGACCCAAGAAGTCAGAGGGCAAGAGCAGGCGGACTTTGCGGAGGCAGCCCGACTCGCTAGATTCTGTGGACTCGGCCTCCACGACCTCATCCGTCTCCTCATCTCATCCGCTCCCGGCCGCCTCGTCGTACCGCTTCCACCTGCGAACGAAATCACCTTCACCTGGCCTGTTCCGCTCCGGCCTGACCGACGACGGTACGGATGCCTCCGATTTACAGGACGGTGAGGAGAGGCCGCGCTTCACCAGCCGGGGGACATTTAATCCTGAGAAGGGCAAGCAGAAACTACGTGGGGGCAAGTATTCGCCCCTGAGGCACCGTGAACCTCCAGAAGGCGGGGGCCACCACAAGAGAGAACCGGACCTACCGCAGCAACAGCTAGTGCTGTACGGCACCAACGAGTTCATGGTATGAAAGCCACAGTGGCCGTTCCTCTGGTCAAAGAGCTACTATTTTTTTTTTCTCCTTGCTAGCTCGCTCATCAGCGCTCCCTTCCCCCGTCCATGTCCACGAGCCAGCAGAACAGTCCCTAAGTGCCATGTCCTTGGAGAGGCCGGACGACGGGGACCGGAGAGGCTCTGCTAGGAGCGAAGTGCCGTGCGACGTGGCTCCGTAACGAAAGTCTGCAGAGTCAGGAGCCGGGTGGAGCTCGTAGGCTGGGTAAAGGGAATAAGCAGCAGGATGCACTCCAGGATGCACTCTCAGCTACAGCCGGCTCTCCACAGCAGATGCACATCCGAGTTAACGTTGCAGATCCAGGAGACAAAGCCATTGATAGTGCAGACTCCACAAACTCGAGCGAAACCATTGGCTGCTTTTGAAGTTTACAGTTTATAACCGTGTAAGCAGCGCACTCTATAATTACATGTATGTATTTTTGCTCTCCAGCCTATTTAATAAATTTTAATGACATGGTATATATATAAATATATAAATATAAATCTCTATATAAATATATTATGTGATATAAAAGTGTATAAAGCCGGAACACCAGTGATTTTTTTTCTGGGTTGTTGAATTCATGTATTTATCTTTTGCCTGTCACAGATACTTTTGGAAAAGATGCGATGTGTGGGAGCGGACTGTGGCTGTGTGTGTGTGTGTGTGTGTGTGTGTGTGTGTGTGTGTGTGTGTGTGTGTGTGTGTGTGTCTGTATAATTATGTGAAAACCACTTGATGGTGTTTGAAGTTTCGCTGCTTTTTGTTTTTGTGTGGAGGGTAATCTCAGCATCAAAGGGACCAAGCCAGCTGGTGGGTTAATAGAGCAGCAGATCCCAACTAAATGAAGACTTGGCAAAACCACAGCGTCCTGTAGAAGCAGCATCCGTCAGTCCCGAGGTTGGACTGTAGACACTGTTTGTGTCCTCAGCACTTCCTGGTGTTGATTTAGCTGTCTGTTTGTCTCTCAGCCCGGGATTTCTCCCATGATTCCGCCCTGCCCAGTCCCGGTACCTGCAGGTTAAATCAGAAGACGAAGCCAAAGTTACGGTCTCTGACTGAGCTGCTGTAATCACGTCAGCGTTCGTAGGGCCCTGATCCCCCACAATTCCGTGTTTTCCTGTTTACATTTGGAGTTCCCATCTCTTATATTTAACCTTTATTTTTCACCTTTAAGAGAACATTATCTAATGCATTGAGGAAACCTGAGGACCCTACTTTTGATCACATGATCAGAATTTCCTCAAAGGGACATGGACTGTGTAGAAATGGATTGAGATCTTTATCAAATACCAGCTTTACTATCCGTTCCCACCAGACATTTTAGAAATGCCCCACGAAATGCACAGCAAGTCACCATCCACAAACCTCGTATCTCCGTTTTGTTTTTCACTTTTCTCCGTTGCTCTTTATACTGATCAGAATTTCGTGACGAATGGACCAATAGAAATCCTCCACAATGGCTTCAAATTCTTTTCACGTTGACGTCCACTGACTGTTAAGGTTTGGTCCTTCTCTGAAAGTTGCCATATTGGAGATACATGTTTTGTGTGTGAGTGATATCGATATGTAAATTAAGACATCGTCTGCTCTGCCCGTCTAAGCGTCCACTGTGGAGGATCCTCAGATCTTTCACTTCAACTCACTCGTTCATGCAGAGCCTCGTCTCCAACGATTGGCATTTAACAGCATTATACAGCATGAAGACAGTGTGCTGATCACCGAAGGCTTTCTCTCTCACTCACTCACACACACACACTCACACACACACACTCTCACACACACACACACACACACACACAGTATGTGTGACTGATCTCCTAAACTGTCTGAAATCCAATCTTTCATTGCTGGCTGCCGACACGGTGCACAATCCCCACCTCAGCGCTGTGTTCCATTACCTGTGTGTGTGTGTGTGTGTGTGTGTGTGTGTGTGTGTGTGTGTGTGTGTGTGTGTGTGTGTGTGTGCGCGTGTGTATAAAGTGCATTTAGAGAAGTGTTTTTTTTACCAAAAGATGAAAATGATGTCAATGGCTGTAAAAAGAAATGGAAAAACCCTTTTGAACAAAAAAAGTATCAGCTCATTAAATCAAAGCTGGAACAATGTCTGCATCCTTTACTTCTTCGCGTGTGTGTGTGTGTGTGTGTGTGTGTGTGTGTGTGTGTGTGTGTGTGTGTGTGTGNCGTCGGGTGCTGCAGTAGTGCGCGGCCGGGCCGTCGGGTGCTGCAGTAGTGCGCGGCCGGGCCGTCGGGTGCTGCAGTAGTGCGCGGCCGGGCCGTCGGGTGCTGCAGTAGTGCGCGGCCGGGCCGTCGGGTGCTGCAGTAGTGCGCGGCCGGGCCGTCGGGTGCTGCAGTAGTGCGCGGCCGGGCCGTCGGGTGCTGCAGTAGTGCGCGGCCGGGCCGTCGGGTGCTGCAGTAGTGCGCGGCCGGGCCGTCGGGTGCTGCAGTAGTGCGCGGCCGGGCCGTCGGGTGCTGCAGTAGTGCGCGGCCGGGCCGTCGGGTGCTGCAGTAGTGCGCGGCCGGGCCGTCGGGTGCTGCAGTAGTGCGCGGCCGGGCCGTCGGGTGCTGCAGTAGTGCGCGGCCGGGCCGTCGGGTGCTGCAGTAGTGCGCGGCCGGGCCGTCGGGTGCTGCAGTAGTGCGCGGCCGGGCCGTCGGGTGCTGCAGTAGTGCGCGGCCGGGCCGTCGGGTGCTGCAGTAGTGCGCGGCCGGGCCGTCGGGTGCTGCAGTAGTGCGCGGCCGGGCCGTCGGGTGCTGCAGTAGTGCGCGGCCGGGCCGTCGGGTGCTGCAGTAGTGCGCGGCCGGGCCGTCGGGTGCTGCAGTAGTGCGCGGCCGGGCCGTCGGGTGCTGCAGTAGTGCGCGGCCGGGCCGTCGGGTGCTGCAGTAGTGCGCGGCCGGGCCGTCGGGTGCTGCAGTAGTGCGCGGCCGGGCCGTCGGGTGCTGCAGTAGTGCGCGGCCGGGCCGTCGGGTGCTGCAGTAGTGCGCGGCCGGGCCGTCGGGTGCTGCAGTAGTGCGCGGCCGGGCCGTCGGGTGCTGCAGTAGTGCGCGGCCGGGCCGTCGGGTGCTGCAGTAGTGCGCGGCCGGGCCGTCGGGTGCTGCAGTAGTGCGCGGCCGGGCCGTCGGGTGCTGCAGTAGTGCGCGGCCGGGCCGTCGGGTGCTGCAGTAGTGCGCGGCCGGGCCGTCGGGTGCTGCAGTAGTGCGCGGCCGGGCCGTCGGGTGCTGCAGTAGTGCGCGGCCGGGCCGTCGGGTGCTGCAGTAGTGCGCGGCCGGGCCGTCGGGTGCTGCAGTAGTGCGCGGCCGGGCCGTCGGGTGCTGCAGTAGTGCGCGGCCGGGCCGTCGGGTGCTGCAGTAGTGCGCGGCCGGGCCGTCGGGTGCTGCAGTAGTGCGCGGCCGGGCCGTCGGGTGCTGCAGTAGTGCGCGGCCGGGCCGTCGGGTGCTGCAGTAGTGCGCGGCCGGGCCGTCGGGTGCTGCAGTAGTGCGCGGCCGGGCCGTCGGGTGCTGCAGTAGTGCGCGGCCGGGCCGTCGGGTGCTGCAGTAGTGCGCGGCCGGGCCGTCGGGTGCTGCAGTAGTGCGCGGCCGGGCCGTCGGGTGCTGCAGTAGTGCGCGGCCGGGCCGTCGGGTGCTGCAGTAGTGCGCGGCCGGGCCGTCGGGTGCTGCAGTAGTGCGCGGCCGGGCCGTCGGGTGCTGCAGTAGTGCGCGGCCGGGCCGTCGGGTGCTGCAGTAGTGCGCGGCCGGGCCGTCGGGTGCTGCAGTAGTGCGCGGCCGGGCCGTCGGGTGCTGCAGTAGTGCGCGGCCGGGCCGTCGGGTGCTGCAGTAGTGCGCGGCCGGGCCGTCGGGTGCTGCAGTAGTGCGCGGCCGGGCCGTCGGGTGCTGCAGTAGTGCGCGGCCGGGCCGTCGGGTGCTGCAGTAGTGCGCGGCCGGGCCGTCGGGTGCTGCAGTAGTGCGCGGCCGGGCCGTCGGGTGCTGCAGTAGTGCGCGGCCGGGCCGTCGGGTGCTGCAGTAGTGCGCGGCCGGGCCGTCGGGTGCTGCAGTAGTGCGCGGCCGGGCCGTCGGGTGCTGCAGTAGTGCGCGGCCGGGCCGTCGGGTGCTGCAGTAGTGCGCGGCCGGGCCGTCGGGTGCTGCAGTAGTGCGCGGCCGGGCCGTCGGGTGCTGCAGTAGTGCGCGGCCGGGCCGTCGGGTGCTGCAGTAGTGCGCGGCCGGGCCGTCGGGTGCTGCAGTAGTGCGCGGCCGGGCCGTCGGGTGCTGCAGTAGTGCGCGGCCGGGCCGTCGGGTGCTGCAGTAGTGCGCGGCCGGGCCGTCGGGTGCTGCAGTAGTGCGCGGCCGGGCCGTCGGGTGCTGCAGTAGTGCGCGGCCGGGCCGTCGGGTGCTGCAGTAGTGCGCGGCCGGGCCGTCGGGTGCTGCAGTAGTGCGCGGCCGGGCCGTCGGGTGCTGCAGTAGTGCGCGGCCGGGCCGTCGGGTGCTGCAGTAGTGCGCGGCCGGGCCGTCGGGTGCTGCAGTAGTGCGCGGCCGGGCCGTCGGGTGCTGCAGTAGTGCGCGGCCGGGCCGTCGGGTGCTGCAGTAGTGCGCGGCCGGGCCGTCGGGTGCTGCAGTAGTGCGCGGCCGGGCCGTCGGGTGCTGCAGTAGTGCGCGGCCGGGCCGTCGGGTGCTGCAGTAGTGCGCGGCCGGGCCGTCGGGTGCTGCAGTAGTGCGCGGCCGGGCCGTCGGGTGCTGCAGTAGTGCGCGGCCGGGCCGTCGGGTGCTGCAGTAGTGCGCGGCCGGGCCGTCGGGTGCTGCAGTAGTGCGCGGCCGGGCCGTCGGGTGCTGCAGTAGTGCGCGGCCGGGCCGTCGGGTGCTGCAGTAGTGCGCGGCCGGGCCGTCGGGTGCTGCAGTAGTGCGCGGCCGGGCCGTCGGGTGCTGCAGTAGTGCGCGGCCGGGCCGTCGGGTGCTGCAGTAGTGCGCGGCCGGGCCGTCGGGTGCTGCAGTAGTGCGCGGCCGGGCCGTCGGGTGCTGCAGTAGTGCGCGGCCGGGCCGTCGGGTGCTGCAGTAGTGCGCGGCCGGGCCGTCGGGTGCTGCAGTAGTGCGCGGCCGGGCCGTCGGGTGCTGCAGTAGTGCGCGGCCGGGCCGTCGGGTGCTGCAGTAGTGCGCGGCCGGGCCGTCGGGTGCTGCAGTAGTGCGCGGCCGGGCCGTCGGGTGCTGCAGTAGTGCGCGGCCGGGCCGTCGGGTGCTGCAGTAGTGCGCGGCCGGGCCGTCGGGTGCTGCAGTAGTGCGCGGCCGGGCCGTCGGGTGCTGCAGTAGTGCGCGGCCGGGCCGTCGGGTGCTGCAGTAGTGCGCGGCCGGGCCGTCGGGTGCTGCAGTAGTGCGCGGCCGGGCCGTCGGGTGCTGCAGTAGTGCGCGGCCGGGCCGTCGGGTGCTGCAGTAGTGCGCGGCCGGGCCGTCGGGTGCTGCAGTAGTGCGCGGCCGGGCCGTCGGGTGCTGCAGTAGTGCGCGGCCGGGCCGTCGGGTGCTGCAGTAGTGCGCGGCCGGGCCGTCGGGTGCTGCAGTAGTGCGCGGCCGGGCCGTCGGGTGCTGCAGTAGTGCGCGGCCGGGCCGTCGGGTGCTGCAGTAGTGCGCGGCCGGGCCGTCGGGTGCTGCAGTAGTGCGCGGCCGGGCCGTCGGGTGCTGCAGTAGTGCGCGGCCGGGCCGTCGGGTGCTGCAGTAGTGCGCGGCCGGGCCGTCGGGTGCTGCAGTAGTGCGCGGCCGGGCCGTCGGGTGCTGCAGTAGTGCGCGGCCGGGCCGTCGGGTGCTGCAGTAGTGCGCGGCCGGGCCGTCGGGTGCTGCAGTAGTGCGCGGCCGGGCCGTCGGGTGCTGCAGTAGTGCGCGGCCGGGCCGTCGGGTGCTGCAGTAGTGCGCGGCCGGGCCGTCGGGTGCTGCAGTAGTGCGCGGCCGGGCCGTCGGGTGCTGCAGTAGTGCGCGGCCGGGCCGTCGGGTGCTGCAGTAGTGCGCGGCCGGGCCGTCGGGTGCTGCAGTAGTGCGCGGCCGGGCCGTCGGGTGCTGCAGTAGTGCGCGGCCGGGCCGTCGGGTGCTGCAGTAGTGCGCGGCCGGGCCGTCGGGTGCTGCAGTAGTGCGCGGCCGGGCCGTCGGGTGCTGCAGTAGTGCGCGGCCGGGCCGTCGGGTGCTGCAGTAGTGCGCGGCCGGGCCGTCGGGTGCTGCAGTAGTGCGCGGCCGGGCCGTCGGGTGCTGCAGTAGTGCGCGGCCGGGCCGTCGGGTGCTGCAGTAGTGCGCGGCCGGGCCGTCGGGTGCTGCAGTAGTGCGCGGCCGGGCCGTCGGGTGCTGCAGTAGTGCGCGGCCGGGCCGTCGGGTGCTGCAGTAGTGCGCGGCCGGGCCGTCGGGTGCTGCAGTAGTGCGCGGCCGGGCCGTCGGGTGCTGCAGTAGTGCGCGGCCGGGCCGTCGGGTGCTGCAGTAGTGCGCGGCCGGGCCGTCGGGTGCTGCAGTAGTGCGCGGCCGGGCCGTCGGGTGCTGCAGTAGTGCGCGGCCGGGCCGTCGGGTGCTGCAGTAGTGCGCGGCCGGGCCGTCGGGTGCTGCAGTAGTGCGCGGCCGGGCCGTCGGGTGCTGCAGTAGTGCGCGGCCGGGCCGTCGGGTGCTGCAGTAGTGCGCGGCCGGGCCGTCGGGTGCTGCAGTAGTGCGCGGCCGGGCCGTCGGGTGCTGCAGTAGTGCGCGGCCGGGCCGTCGGGTGCTGCAGTAGTGCGCGGCCGGGCCGTCGGGTGCTGCAGTAGTGCGCGGCCGGGCCGTCGGGTGCTGCAGTAGTGCGCGGCCGGGCCGTCGGGTGCTGCAGTAGTGCGCGGCCGGGCCGTCGGGTGCTGCAGTAGTGCGCGGCCGGGCCGTCGGGTGCTGCAGTAGTGCGCGGCCGGGCCGTCGGGTGCTGCAGTAGTGCGCGGCCGGGCCGTCGGGTGCTGCAGTAGTGCGCGGCCGGGCCGTCGGGTGCTGCAGTAGTGCGCGGCCGGGCCGTCGGGTGCTGCAGTAGTGCGCGGCCGGGCCGTCGGGTGCTGCAGTAGTGCGCGGCCGGGCCGTCGGGTGCTGCAGTAGTGCGCGGCCGGGCCGTCGGGTGCTGCAGTAGTGCGCGGCCGGGCCGTCGGGTGCTGCAGTAGTGCGCGGCCGGGCCGTCGGGTGCTGCAGTAGTGCGCGGCCGGGCCGTCGGGTGCTGCAGTAGTGCGCGGCCGGGCCGTCGGGTGCTGCAGTAGTGCGCGGCCGGGCCGTCGGGTGCTGCAGTAGTGCGCGGCCGGGCCGTCGGGTGCTGCAGTAGTGCGCGGCCGGGCCGTCGGGTGCTGCAGTAGTGCGCGGCCGGGCCGTCGGGTGCTGCAGTAGTGCGCGGCCGGGCCGTCGGGTGCTGCAGTAGTGCGCGGCCGGGCCGTCGGGTGCTGCAGTAGTGCGCGGCCGGGCCGTCGGGTGCTGCAGTAGTGCGCGGCCGGGCCGTCGGGTGCTGCAGTAGTGCGCGGCCGGGCCGTCGGGTGCTGCAGTAGTGCGCGGCCGGGCCGTCGGGTGCTGCAGTAGTGCGCGGCCGGGCCGTCGGGTGCTGCAGTAGTGCGCGGCCGGGCCGTCGGGTGCTGCAGTAGTGCGCGGCCGGGCCGTCGGGTGCTGCAGTAGTGCGCGGCCGGGCCGTCGGGTGCTGCAGTAGTGCGCGGCCGGGCCGTCGGGTGCTGCAGTAGTGCGCGGCCGGGCCGTCGGGTGCTGCAGTAGTGCGCGGCCGGGCCGTCGGGTGCTGCAGTAGTGCGCGGCCGGGCCGTCGGGTGCTGCAGTAGTGCGCGGCCGGGCCGTCGGGTGCTGCAGTAGTGCGCGGCCGGGCCGTCGGGTGCTGCAGTAGTGCGCGGCCGGGCCGTCGGGTGCTGCAGTAGTGCGCGGCCGGGCCGTCGGGTGCTGCAGTAGTGCGCGGCCGGGCCGTCGGGTGCTGCAGTAGTGCGCGGCCGGGCCGTCGGGTGCTGCAGTAGTGCGCGGCCGGGCCGTCGGGTGCTGCAGTAGTGCGCGGCCGGGCCGTCGGGTGCTGCAGTAGTGCGCGGCCGGGCCGTCGGGTGCTGCAGTAGTGCGCGGCCGGGCCGTCGGGTGCTGCAGTAGTGCGCGGCCGGGCCGTCGGGTGCTGCAGTAGTGCGCGGCCGGGCCGTCGGGTGCTGCAGTAGTGCGCGGCCGGGCCGTCGGGTGCTGCAGTAGTGCGCGGCCGGGCCGTCGGGTGCTGCAGTAGTGCGCGGCCGGGCCGTCGGGTGCTGCAGTAGTGCGCGGCCGGGCCGTCGGGTGCTGCAGTAGTGCGCGGCCGGGCCGTCGGGTGCTGCAGTAGTGCGCGGCCGGGCCGTCGGGTGCTGCAGTAGTGCGCGGCCGGGCCGTCGGGTGCTGCAGTAGTGCGCGGCCGGGCCGTCGGGTGCTGCAGTAGTGCGCGGCCGGGCCGTCGGGTGCTGCAGTAGTGCGCGGCCGGGCCGTCGGGTGCTGCAGTAGTGCGCGGCCGGGCCGTCGGGTGCTGCAGTAGTGCGCGGCCGGGCCGTCGGGTGCTGCAGTAGTGCGCGGCCGGGCCGTCGGGTGCTGCAGTAGTGCGCGGCCGGGCCGTCGGGTGCTGCAGTAGTGCGCGGCCGGGCCGTCGGGTGCTGCAGTAGTGCGCGGCCGGGCCGTCGGGTGCTGCAGTAGTGCGCGGCCGGGCCGTCGGGTGCTGCAGTAGTGCGCGGCCGGGCCGTCGGGTGCTGCAGTAGTGCGCGGCCGGGCCGTCGGGTGCTGCAGTAGTGCGCGGCCGGGCCGTCGGGTGCTGCAGTAGTGCGCGGCCGGGCCGTCGGGTGCTGCAGTAGTGCGCGGCCGGGCCGTCGGGTGCTGCAGTAGTGCGCGGCCGGGCCGTCGGGTGCTGCAGTAGTGCGCGGCCGGGCCGTCGGGTGCTGCAGTAGTGCGCGGCCGGGCCGTCGGGTGCTGCAGTAGTGCGCGGCCGGGCCGTCGGGTGCTGCAGTAGTGCGCGGCCGGGCCGTCGGGTGCTGCAGTAGTGCGCGGCCGGGCCGTCGGGTGCTGCAGTAGTGCGCGGCCGGGCCGTCGGGTGCTGCAGTAGTGCGCGGCCGGGCCGTCGGGTGCTGCAGTAGTGCGCGGCCGGGCCGTCGGGTGCTGCAGTAGTGCGCGGCCGGGCCGTCGGGTGCTGCAGTAGTGCGCGGCCGGGCCGTCGGGTGCTGCAGTAGTGCGCGGCCGGGCCGTCGGGTGCTGCAGTAGTGCGCGGCCGGGCCGTCGGGTGCTGCAGTAGTGCGCGGCCGGGCCGTCGGGTGCTGCAGTAGTGCGCGGCCGGGCCGTCGGGTGCTGCAGTAGTGCGCGGCCGGGCCGTCGGGTGCTGCAGTAGTGCGCGGCCGGGCCGTCGGGTGCTGCAGTAGTGCGCGGCCGGGCCGTCGGGTGCTGCAGTAGTGCGCGGCCGGGCCGTCGGGTGCTGCAGTAGTGCGCGGCCGGGCCGTCGGGTGCTGCAGTAGTGCGCGGCCGGGCCGTCGGGTGCTGCAGTAGTGCGCGGCCGGGCCGTCGGGTGCTGCAGTAGTGCGCGGCCGGGCCGTCGGGTGCTGCAGTAGTGCGCGGCCGGGCCGTCGGGTGCTGCAGTAGTGCGCGGCCGGGCCGTCGGGTGCTGCAGTAGTGCGCGGCCGGGCCGTCGGGTGCTGCAGTAGTGCGCGGCCGGGCCGTCGGGTGCTGCAGTAGTGCGCGGCCGGGCCGTCGGGTGCTGCAGTAGTGCGCGGCCGGGCCGTCGGGTGCTGCAGTAGTGCGCGGCCGGGCCGTCGGGTGCTGCAGTAGTGCGCGGCCGGGCCGTCGGGTGCTGCAGTAGTGCGCGGCCGGGCCGTCGGGTGCTGCAGTAGTGCGCGGCCGGGCCGTCGGGTGCTGCAGTAGTGCGCGGCCGGGCCGTCGGGTGCTGCAGTAGTGCGCGGCCGGGCCGTCGGGTGCTGCAGTAGTGCGCGGCCGGGCCGTCGGGTGCTGCAGTAGTGCGCGGCCGGGCCGTCGGGTGCTGCAGTAGTGCGCGGCCGGGCCGTCGGGTGCTGCAGTAGTGCGCGGCCGGGCCGTCGGGTGCTGCAGTAGTGCGCGGCCGGGCCGTCGGGTGCTGCAGTAGTGCGCGGCCGGGCCGTCGGGTGCTGCAGTAGTGCGCGGCCGGGCCGTCGGGTGCTGCAGTAGTGCGCGGCCGGGCCGTCGGGTGCTGCAGTAGTGCGCGGCCGGGCCGTCGGGTGCTGCAGTAGTGCGCGGCCGGGCCGTCGGGTGCTGCAGTAGTGCGCGGCCGGGCCGTCGGGTGCTGCAGTAGTGCGCGGCCGGGCCGTCGGGTGCTGCAGTAGTGCGCGGCCGGGCCGTCGGGTGCTGCAGTAGTGCGCGGCCGGGCCGTCGGGTGCTGCAGTAGTGCGCGGCCGGGCCGTCGGGTGCTGCAGTAGTGCGCGGCCGGGCCGTCGGGTGCTGCAGTAGTGCGCGGCCGGGCCGTCGGGTGCTGCAGTAGTGCGCGGCCGGGCCGTCGGGTGCTGCAGTAGTGCGCGGCCGGGCCGTCGGGTGCTGCAGTAGTGCGCGGCCGGGCCGTCGGGTGCTGCAGTAGTGCGCGGCCGGGCCGTCGGGTGCTGCAGTAGTGCGCGGCCGGGCCGTCGGGTGCTGCAGTAGTGCGCGGCCGGGCCGTCGGGTGCTGCAGTAGTGCGCGGCCGGGCCGTCGGGTGCTGCAGTAGTGCGCGGCCGGGCCGTCGGGTGCTGCAGTAGTGCGCGGCCGGGCCGTCGGGTGCTGCAGTAGTGCGCGGCCGGGCCGTCGGGTGCTGCAGTAGTGCGCGGCCGGGCCGTCGGGTGCTGCAGTAGTGCGCGGCCGGGCCGTCGGGTGCTGCAGTAGTGCGCGGCCGGGCCGTCGGGTGCTGCAGTAGTGCGCGGCCGGGCCGTCGGGTGCTGCAGTAGTGCGCGGCCGGGCCGTCGGGTGCTGCAGTAGTGCGCGGCCGGGCCGTCGGGTGCTGCAGTAGTGCGCGGCCGGGCCGTCGGGTGCTGCAGTAGTGCGCGGCCGGGCCGTCGGGTGCTGCAGTAGTGCGCGGCCGGGCCGTCGGGTGCTGCAGTAGTGCGCGGCCGGGCCGTCGGGTGCTGCAGTAGTGCGCGGCCGGGCCGTCGGGTGCTGCAGTAGTGCGCGGCCGGGCCGTCGGGTGCTGCAGTAGTGCGCGGCCGGGCCGTCGGGTGCTGCAGTAGTGCGCGGCCGGGCCGTCGGGTGCTGCAGTAGTGCGCGGCCGGGCCGTCGGGTGCTGCAGTAGTGCGCGGCCGGGCCGTCGGGTGCTGCAGTAGTGCGCGGCCGGGCCGTCGGGTGCTGCAGTAGTGCGCGGCCGGGCCGTCGGGTGCTGCAGTAGTGCGCGGCCGGGCCGTCGGGTGCTGCAGTAGTGCGCGGCCGGGCCGTCGGGTGCTGCAGTAGTGCGCGGCCGGGCCGTCGGGTGCTGCAGTAGTGCGCGGCCGGGCCGTCGGGTGCTGCAGTAGTGCGCGGCCGGGCCGTCGGGTGCTGCAGTAGTGCGCGGCCGGGCCGTCGGGTGCTGCAGTAGTGCGCGGCCGGGCCGTCGGGTGCTGCAGTAGTGCGCGGCCGGGCCGTCGGGTGCTGCAGTAGTGCGCGGCCGGGCCGTCGGGTGCTGCAGTAGTGCGCGGCCGGGCCGTCGGGTGCTGCAGTAGTGCGCGGCCGGGCCGTCGGGTGCTGCAGTAGTGCGCGGCCGGGCCGTCGGGTGCTGCAGTAGTGCGCGGCCGGGCCGTCGGGTGCTGCAGTAGTGCGCGGCCGGGCCGTCGGGTGCTGCAGTAGTGCGCGGCCGGGCCGTCGGGTGCTGCAGTAGTGCGCGGCCGGGCCGTCGGGTGCTGCAGTAGTGCGCGGCCGGGCCGTCGGGTGCTGCAGTAGTGCGCGGCCGGGCCGTCGGGTGCTGCAGTAGTGCGCGGCCGGGCCGTCGGGTGCTGCAGTAGTGCGCGGCCGGGCCGTCGGGTGCTGCAGTAGTGCGCGGCCGGGCCGTCGGGTGCTGCAGTAGTGCGCGGCCGGGCCGTCGGGTGCTGCAGTAGTGCGCGGCCGGGCCGTCGGGTGCTGCAGTAGTGCGCGGCCGGGCCGTCGGGTGTGCGGCCATGTAGTGTATGGCAAACTGATGTCATAATCAGGTCCTTCTGTAAGGTCAGTGTGTTTGACAGTCTCTGTCTGTTATGTATGAATGACATGCAAAACATGTGGACTCTCTCTCTCTCTCTGTCTCTCTCTCTCTCTGTGTCTCTCTCTCTCTCTCTCTCTCTCTCTCTCTCTCTCTCTCTCCCCCTCTGTGTGTGTCTGTCTCTCTCTCTTTCTCTCTCTCTCCTCTCTCTGTCTTTCTCCTGTCTCTTGTCTCTCTCTCTCTTTCTCTCTCTCTCTCTCTCTCTCTCTCTCTCTCTCTCTCTCTCTCTCCTAAAGGATGATCTCAGCGGGAGCACCATACCTGTTACAGCTGCCTCTCAGCCTGCTGTGCTGCAGCCCACAGAGGAACCCAGTCCTCGGGTCAGTTCAGCTCAGTGTGGATTTAGCTGGCTCTCCATCTTCTCCTGTTATCTCAGAAGCTTGTGCACAGAGACACCGTGTTCCTGGTGTGGTTTAGTTACAGTGTAATGAGCTTCAGTATGAGCTGCTACTGCTGATACACTATAAGGCTGTAAGAACACGAGCTCGCGCGGTAGGCAGCGGGTTCCGGACGGCTACAGGCTGTTTTGTAGGCTTCATATCTCAAGATCAGAGCAACCTACAGACAAGATACACAAATCTCAAAAAGCCAAATCAGAGCTCACGGGGTCCGGGGAGGACGTGGGGTCCGTCTTTGAGATCTACGTGCCAAGTTGACGTATAAAAAGAAAAAAAGGGTTGTACGTTTATTGTATGATTGTCATAAGCTGTTCATATTCATATCAGACTAGAGGTTTGAGCATTACATGATCTTTAGTTCCCAGCGTATCTCAGAAACTGCTCAGCTGCAGTGTCCAGGACAGTATCTGACTGCAGGTGATTAGGTTTTAATGCCATACTGATTAGTGGACCTGCAGAGCATCCCTGTCCCACTGTCCACCTTCATTTTTATACGTATAGTAATACTGACCACTTCCCAGTCACAGTGTTAGAAGGTGTGACGGAGTGTGTGCTGTGTTGTGCAGGCGGCTGCGGCTGCCGCCCAGTCCGAGCTCCTGAAGCAGCAGGCTGAGCTCGAGAGGAAAGCAGCCGAGCTGCAGCGCAAAGAGGAGGAGCTCCAGAGCAGAGACACGGCCAGGGGTGAGCAGAGACACTTCATACAATATGGATGTGAAGTTGTTGTTCGGGGGAGAAAAGATGACTGAAAGTATGATACTATAAATGTAATTTACAGGCACAGAAAATAACTGGCCTCCGCTGCCCAAGTTCTGCCCCATAAAGCCATGCTTCTACCAGGACTTCAGCGAGGAAATTCCCATGGAATTCCAGAGAGTCTGCAAGATGATGTACTATCTCTGGATGTGTAAGGACATGCTTTTTATATGTGCAGCTTGTGTGTTGCCAAGTGGTTGCTATGCTGTTGCTAAGTAATCACTGTCACTATGATGTCCGAAATGATTGCTATGTACTTACTAGGTGGTTGCTATGCTGGTTCAAGTGGTTGCTATGCTGTTGTGGTTGTTGGACTATCCCAGATGGATACTCGGAATTCTCTATTTGTTTCCTTTTGTATCCCATATGGTTGGAATGTTGTTGTTCATGAATGTGCAACATGAAAACACAAGAGGGCCCCACGGAATTCCACACTTCCAGCATTCCGGTGGGAAGCAATCAGTTGATAGCAGGTTGCTGCACAGAAACCGTACAATGAATCAGAAACCTGTAAACAAGCCTGTCATTCCCAACATTCCATTCCACAACAATACAGAACATTCCAGAGCAAAGGTCCCGCAGAACAACACTGTGGACACACAACAACCTTCTGTAACGTACAGTATATGGACAAAAGTATTGGGACAGCTGCTCAGTCGCTGTTTCTTCAGGGTGTTCGATCTGGAACGGGGGTCCCGCCTCATGGTTTGGTTCTGTAAAGGGGGCTGCAGTGGCACATCAGGGGTTCTGCTCACAGCTGTTTCTGTATTAAAGAGCTGCTCATTTATTAAACTCACACACTGGACTCTGATGGTTCAGTCTTGCTGTCCTGCAGATCACTGTGTGACGCTGTTTCTCAACCTGCTGGCCTGCCTGGCCTACTTCACGGTGGACGCTCAGTATGGAATAGACTTCGGCCTCTCCATCCTCTGGTTTCTGCTCTTCAGTCCGGGAGCGTTCGTCTGCTGGTACCGGCCCGTCTACAAGGCCTTCAGGTCAGTTTCACTTAAAGTATTAGACCAAAAGCCGGTCAGTTCACCCTTCAACACAACGTACGTGATCACACTTATCCTCCGATGTTTGAAACTTTGTCTGGATCGTTAAGGTAATTGTACGCTTACCAAAAGTATACTCACGTGTCTTTGATCAGGTTAACTTTAAGATCAGGAATGTTTTATTAAGAGACCTAAACCCCCTAAGTTGTCTCCCACATCACGTGTCTGCTTTGGGCGCCTGGGGGGAGAAATCGCCCACGTTTCCTCCCAGTCATGTGACGGGATGCCTACCGCATCTTTTCGAACTGCCGCCATTTGTATCATTCCCGGGCAGCCATCGCGCTTGGAGAACGCTGGAACCCCGGTTCTGATACAGTGGACGGCAGACGCCTGCACCAACCAGCAGCGCACTTATGTGATGTGGGGAAGAGCGCCATCTACCCACCCCCTGCCGATGGTGAGCAGCATGAACCTGGATTCGACCTGCGACCCCAGGATCATAGTGGTAGAGCCTTAGCCCGCTACGCCACTCGGGGCACAGGGTGCTGGTTTGATTCCCTGAACTGGCAGGTCGTGACCGAAGTGCCCTTGAGCAAAGCACTTCACTCCCCAGCTGCTCCCCAGGCACCACGGATAGGGCTGCCCACCGCTCCTGGCATGTGTGCTTACTGCTCCCTAGTGTGTATCTGATGCTCCCCAGATCATCACACCAGCCGTTGGGTCAGTGTGTCTCTCCACACCACAAGTTCTCCTTACTGCAAACCAAACGGAACCTGGATTTGTTGCTAAAGACAATACGGTTCTAATTCTGTTTGCCTTCCATAACCACTGCTCCCAGCACCTCCGACCAGCTTGGTCAGAATGGCCGTCCTGCCTCTCTCTCTGTATTATAGCACTGTATGTCCAAATATTTATGGACACCCCTAATGAAGTCATACAGCTACTATAAGTTGTGCTTATTGCTGACACAGATGTGCAATTGCACACACAGCTTGTCAAGACCCTGTAGAGAAGTACTGCCAATAGAATAGGACTCTCAGATAAACAAACATGACCCTGTTGTCTCCATGTCTAAAATATCATTGTCCATCCCTACTCTGAACACTGATACTGTAATTCTGTTCAAAGGACCGTGTCCACCTTTCTGTCTCGTGTGTGTTTGTAACAGATCAGACAGCTCCTTCAGTTTCTTCTTCTTCTTCTTCATCTTCTCCTTCCAAGTCATCGTGTACATCATCCAGAGCGTGGGAATCCCGCGGTGGGGAAACAGGTTGGTTAATGCACTTGAACTCTGGAGTTCTGCTCTCCTCGCTCTCTAATCTGCTGCATTGTGTGCTGTTTGGGTGTGAGAGTCATTCCTTGTCTCGCCTTCAGCCTAGTTTTCTTTGGTTAAGCCACACCCTGTTCTGTGCAGCTGTGTCTCAGACGCTCCTGTTATTATTCATTAATTAATATTAATTAATATTCGCGGAGGAGGAGGTGAGGTTTTAATTCAGAGTGATCATTTGATTGATCTGATATTGATTCCACATAAAGCTGAAATCAGTCTTTAACCCTCCTGAGTTGGGACGCACTTCATTTGGTCAGTCACAGTGTGAGCTTTGCTGACCCCCCAAATTCAGCTGGTCATGTGATCACAGCAGGTCCGGCAGCTCTTACTGGGGGATGACGAGCTGAGAAAACGGGTTAAAGCCCATTTAGTCCCGTAAGGGTCGTTTTCACACTGAGCTCTGAGCTTAGAGACACATAACGGTTCTCAGCTGGAGGTTATTAAATAAGGCCCACGCCTCCAACACACCTCCTCACAGCACAACAGCGCCTCCTTCTGGAGAAAACCAGTGAAGCAGAACAGCTTTATTAAATCTCATTTTGTAATGAACAGTGTGAACGGCACTGATTACCTTGATCAGTATCATATTTCAGCACTGATCTCCTGTTTTTAACTGAAATATGATTAAATCAATCGATAATCAAATTGATTTGGGAAATCAGAGGCGATCGGTCAGTGGGTCGGCGGTCTGATGACAAAGGAAAGAGGCCACAGGACAGTAAAAACTGTGTCCATTCATTTCTCTCAGACCCAATACAAAGATTGGATTACGTACTGCCCGTCTCCCAACCTTCCTCACACCCACTTTCCCGTCTTCACTCCGTGAATGTGCTGAATTGCACTCGAACATGAACACAGAGTATTTAGGAGCTGTTTCAGAACTTCAGCAGTTCACTAGCTGGACAGTGTCCTGTTCAGCAGGTTACAGTTATAATAGCCTTATTGTCTTGTTTATGGTGGAATTTCTAAGCCATTGTTCCGAGTTATGCAGAGGAATCATTCAGTCATAAGATATATAAAGCCGGTTCTCCAGTCCAGTCCACCCCCTCTGTCCCTACTGATCAGAGAGTCTTCACTGCTTTAAAGTATGAGGGGTATAAAGCCTCCCAGCATTGAGCTGCGGTTACTGGAATGATGCGATGAGTTGGGGAGTATGAATGAGATGGGGTTCATCCAACATCCAGGCCTCAGTAATGTCTTCCCTGGACAGTAGAGACAGTTACTCCAACAGAAGCAGGAGAAGCTCTTTCTAATTCCCTTGATTTCAGAAGAAATGAGCAGGCGTCCCAATACTTTTGTCCCTATAGTGTACATGACAGGTGTGTAAGAGTAGAAGGTGGATGGATGAGTATGATGCTGTTTGTTTTTCAGTGGTTGGATCACCTCCATCTCTGTGATTAGATCCAATATTGCGGTTGCAGTGTTTATGATGGTGGTGGCTGGGTTCTTCACCGTGAACGCGGTACTGGGAGTGATTTTACTGAAAATGGTAAGTCAACTGAGTCACAATATACACTACTTAAGAGTGGACACAGCAGTGCTGCTGGAGTGTCTAAACACCGTGTCCACTCCCTGTCCACTCTATCAGACACTCCTACCGAGTGTCTCCACCTTGTAGATGTAAAGTCAGAGACAGAAGCTCATCTGTTTCTGTACAGTTTGTGTTGGTCGTCCTCTAGTCCTTCATCAGTGCTCACAGGACGCTGCCCACAGGACGCTGTCGGCTGGACGTTTCAGGTTGGTGGACTGTTCTCGGTCCAGCAGTGACACTGAGGGGTTTAAACACTCCAGCAGCACTGCTGTGTCTGATCCACTCGTACCAGCAACACACACTAACACACCACGACCACGTCAGTGTGACTGCATGGATAGTAAATGTAGAATCAAGGTGTTGTTCATACTGTTATGATTGAAGGCTGTTTTGCATTACTTTAAATACAGTGTCCATTCTCACCCTTTGACCTGCTTATTCTGCTGCAGGTCCACTCCAAATACAGGCGGACGGGCGCAAGCTTCCAGAAGGCACAAGAGGAGTTCTCTCAGGGTGTCGTCACCAACAGGACCTTCCAGAATGCTGCCACCACTGCGGCCTCCTCCGCTGTTCGAGGAACCTTTCAGTAAAACTGACTGTAGAAGGGTCCACTCTCTGCCCCGGGAGGTGTTTCACAAAGCAGGATTTCTCAAAAACTGAAGCTGGAACCTGAAATCCAGATATGTAAACTGACCACCAGTTCCAGTAGGGATGTCCCTCAGCTCAGGGTGGACAGGCTTTGGAATGATTACCATCATTTCAGCACGTTTCTCTGCATTTAATAAAAGAATTTAAAAACGCTGAATGAAAATGAATGTCCCATTAATAGAAACAATCGAACATCACGGAGATGTGCAGCAACCAGAGGGCAGAACGTAACGGTGATCTTCACTGCAAAGAGCAGCAGTGACCAGGAGCCACTCTGCTGTAAAACTGGCCAATCACAGAGAAGATCATATCCCTTTATTGAAAATCGCAGACGGTTATGGATCCAGAACTGAGATTCCGAGCATGTGTTACTAGACGTGGCTGTAGTTCCACTGATAACTACCGTTTCATGTATCAGTGTGATCCATCAATATGACAAATGACTGTACCGTACTGCTTCTACCCCGGCTGTGCACACACCCTGTAATGCCTGTAAACAGGAAACCAGTCTGTAGACCAGTTCTGAGAATCGAATGATACTGGAACGTGTAACTGGTCCATTGAGAAATCCCGCTTTGTGAAACACCTGACCGTGTTTCTGACTGTACACTAACGCGTAAACTGCACTACTCTACTCTTCAGAGGCTGCTTTAATTACTGAAGAAATACTCACGGGTACTGAAGGAACTCGCTGTAGGTGGTACTTTAGAGGACAGTACAGATGAGTTTAATAAGTAGGATTTTTAAGAAATGAATTTTTATTTTGAATTAATTAAGTCTTTCTCCAAGTAGCAGCACTGAGAAGCTGAATCCCACGCTGGAGGAGAACATCACAGTGTAAAGGTATATCATTATTCTTCTCTCAAGTTACCAAACAGAGAGAAAGATCTAGATACGGTAGTGATGTTCTCCTCCACACTGACAAAATAGGGTGTTGTCTCCCAGATTGTGCAATATATGGACAAATGTTGGTGGACACCTTCTAATGAACATTTTCAGTCCCTGTAGAGAGGTACTGCCAATAGAATAGGACTCTCTGGAGCAGATAAACAAACATGACTCTATTGTCTCCATGTCTAATAGCAGGTGTGGACTAGAGGGTATAAAGACCCCCAGCATTGAGCTGTGGAGCAGTGGAACCGTGGAGGAAAAACTCTTAAATCCCCTTGATTTCAGAAGGAACAGTGAATAAGCAGGTGTCCCAATACTTTTGTCCATATTTTGTAACTTGCCTCTTCAGCTTCAGGCAGCACAGAGCACAGCTGGGTCTTGATCCTGAACCCTTACATGTGCGGTGCTGGTCTGAACCGCTGGTCTGAACCGCTGGGTGGTGCTGGGTAATGGGAGAACTGGGTCAGGTTCTTAGCTCCAGCTGAATTCAGTTTCAGTGGATCACAGGTACCAGACTTGGTTTGATCTACGTCCTTAAAACTGGACCATAATATGATTGATCTTATTTAAGAATGTAAAATAGTGAGGGCATGTTATCTTTGATGTGGTGGTGTTGTACAGGGGGTTCTGTAACCATGGGCCTGCTCACCGTGCTGTACCCCGACGCTTAACTCTGCAGTCCCCTCAGTACAGGTCACTCGGGACAAGACAACACCTTAAAGGTGGTAGAAAGTGAATGATCCCAAGTGGTTTACAGTGAATCATTAATGATTAATATTTAATTTGACCAAGTAAAGCTTTCTTAGGTCTCCAGACCAGGAATTTAAGAAGAACTCGTCATTGTTCAGATCTGAATTCCTGCTCAAACGTGGTAGATGTTTGGTTTTGTGCAATGAAAGTAGAAACTGATCTGATGGGACCTGCAGGGGACTTTTGTGGTGAGGGAGATGTGCCTGTACTGAGCTCGGTAATGGACTGTGGTGTTACGGTGTTAATGTGGGCGGCTGCGATTGTGCAGATGGATGAAGCTACATCCTGCTCACTGGTGTTGGTGTAGTGAAGATAAGGTAGATGTTACTTTAGCTTGTGTGCAGATTCGCTGCTCTAATCAGTTCTGAAGGCAGTGCTGCCTCTGAGGCAGAACAAACATAACTGGGTCAGAGAACAACCTGTTCAAAAAGCAGTAGCGAAACTTTAGAACCGTATCTGCTCCTCAAAACCTTATATGGACGTACGACATGAAAGGTGTGATTCTGTTTGAGATGATCATTTTTATAAAGCTCTGAGGAGCAGATATAAATATCTATAGCTCCGCCTACTGCTTATTTTAATTGGTTATTCTCATCGATGGTGTTTGTTCTGCCTCAGAGGCAGAGCTGCCTCCAGAACCGTTTTGAGCAGCGGGTTTGCACGTGAGCTTTCATTTTTGGCACATTTTAAAGAGAGCTGGTCGACGGCAAGTGAAGTGATGTAAGTCGTCTTTAGTAGTAAGATATCATGAAAGCAAGCATGTAAAGCATCTACGGGTCCCTGAGAACCGGGTTTGAGAACCGCTGATGTGGAGGTGTGACTGTGCTGCTTTTTCTTTTTTCTTACTCGGGCTGAGCGATATGACCCTGTTTTACTGTGACTGTTTTCCTGGTCGTCTCCCTGGTGTGTGATTTCCTGAACACACTGTAAATATTAGAGGGTAAAGAACTGTCACTCGGTTATGACATGGTGATGTATTTATTTGGTACAGGTAGATTACAGCCGTACAGGTTTCCCTGCTGTAATGAATGTGATTGCAGTAGACAATCACACTGTTCCTCCCTCTCCGTTTATTTCTGGTTAACTCCAGTCCTACTTTGATTCATATGTCGTAATGGTGACACATTTAGGGAGACCTTATCAACCACCTGGTTTCTGCAGAACTGTACTCTTCTTAAACCTGTGTATCTCTAATAAATAAACATAGAAAAAGTGGGAGATCATATGATACGTCCATGATCCAATGATGAGAGATCTTTCAAAATTAAACACTGAATTAATTTCTGGAGGAAAATGATCCAGTGTTCCAGATCTGTGAGGGCAAAAGGATGAACCTTTAGGATCAGCAGACCGTCTGAAGGTGAAATTAGTCAGGTGTTTTCAAACAGTGCGAGCCAATCAGGTGTGAGTGGGCGTGTCCATTTTATTTAAAGAACAGGGATCAATCAAAAGTCTGATCTTCACAAGTGTATCAAACAAAGGAGATTTCTGAGGAGCTCAGAAGAAGAGCTGTTGATGCTCTTCAGGCTGGAGACGGTTACAGAACCATCTCTAAAGAGTTAGGACTCCACCGATCCACAGTCAGACTGACTGTGTCCAAATGGAGGAGATTCAGGACCATTAGTACCCTCCTCAGGAGAGCTCCATGGAATGATCCGGTCAGAGTCCTGATCTTAATCTAGTAGAAATGTTGTGAAGGAGCTGAAGCTGAAACCCACAAACGTAACAGAGCTGAAGCTGTTTCTTCCTAACATTCCTCCAAACTGATTGCTGGACTCACAGATGGAGTTTGCTTTCGGTGTCTTCTGTCGGCTGCTCCTTTTAGGAGTCACCACAGCGGATCATCTGCCTGATCTGCATTATAGGTTACGCTGGACGCCCTTCCTGACTCAACCCTCACCGTTTTCCTGGGTTTGGTTTGCTTTCAGTATAAATAACTGAAATATAAGGTTCACAAACTCTTTCCCTCACAGATATGAAATCTTTATCTCAACAAATAAACCATCAGTGTGACTTTTCTCTGGTTCTTTGTCTACTTTTAGGTTTTAGCTCAAATTTATGCTCAAACAGAAAATGATAAAGGGCTTGTATACTTTTGAGCACCCCTGCAGTTATTAGTTTCTTGGGTAATGCGGTGTAGTGCAGTGTGTTTAAAGACCATGTAAAACCTCCAACTGTAGTTTAATAGTTGCTGTTTTGTGAAAGTGCCTTTGAGTATCGTGATACTTGGCCGTATCGCTCGCCCCGTCGCTCGCCGCTGTCGCTCTCAGTTCGCTGTTTCGGGGTTCTGTCCGAGTCACGCCTCTGTTTTCATTGTGTTGTTTTAATGTTACTTTCTCGACATTGTATGAACTTATTTTTTCAGTGTTCTTAAGCAATAATGAACAAACGAAATCCAATATTCTGTAAAATGAGCTCTGTGCTGGATTCTGATGTGACGAGGGATGTTTATTATCAGGTGTTATTTAGAGCTGAGCTCGGTTTGTTTATGTCTTCTGTTCGCTGTTGGAAAGGCGAGGTTAGAGGTCATTAAAGATTCTCTTATTCTGTGTATTGAAATATTGTGGATGTTATTTGGCTGCAGAATTAAAATGCTTTGAGTTAAATTCCATCCTTCATTTTCTGTCTTCCTGTAAACTTTAATGTCACAATTCACATCTCACTTCAAAGAGACGTACAAAACTACGGAATTCATATAATCTGATCACTGCACAGCCTGCAGCTCCTTCTCCAGCTCCTTACACACACCGACACATTAAACTCCACCCACTCACTGCACAGCCTGCAGCATGATCAGCGTGACATTTCAGTCTCATTTGTGTGATTTGGTTTGATCTACTTTTAGGACTGAAGCGGTCAGAAACTGTCCAGCAGCACTGTAGGTGAGAAATTGTTCAGAATGTTCTTGTCCAGAAGTTTATTGGTTCTATCCCCAACCGCACCCTGGCTGCTGAGGGGGCTCGTGTGTGTGTGTGTGTGTGTGTGTGTGTGTGTGTGTGTGTGTGGTGTTTTCCAAGGACAAGTGAATTATGGCAGGTGTGTTCTGGTGCAGTGTTATTAAGGGTGATGTTAATCACTTTGCCAGCAGGGGTCAGTGTTTCCTTAAATTCCACTAATAAAGGGCTTTGTTCTGTTCTGGTTTCAGTTTGGTTTGGAAGTCTGTTCTGTCTGTGATTCACTGTTAATTTAGAGCTAAATTCTCCATCTCCATGTAGACTGATCACCACAACAGTATGACCACCTGTTTACACCCACTGTCCATCCCATCAGCTCCTCTGACCGTACAGGAGCACTTCAGTTCTACAGTCCAACTGAAATCAACAAAGCATGCAGGAATGTTCCCGTTGATGTTCTGGTGGACGTGCCGGTGGATTAAGGTGTAAATATGATCTGTGGTGCGATGTTTTGGTAAACAGTCAATCTGACTCTACTGAGGACACTGTGTTCAGAAAGGAAGGCCTGTATCCGGACGTTTATGATACAGCAGAAGACCGTCCCCAGGTTACTGCTCACACAGATGTCTCCGCTCTTGTAGATCGGGGAAATGAGCCCCCTGTTCCAGGGCTCAGGAAAGCAGCCAGTTTGCAGAACCAGATTGAAGAGTTGAAGTTCAGCCCTGTGCAGCTCAGAGGAGCTGAACTTCAGCATCTCAGTCCTGATGCTGTCAGGACCACAAGCTTTGTTGGGCTTTAGAACATGGAGAGCGTCTGACTGTTCTTCTGGAGTCATTTGGTGATCGAGTGAGTTCTGGTAATATTTGATGGCCAGTTCTAAAGGTTCTAATTCCTCTTGCGTGTGTTTTTGGTGGGATGTCAGATTTATTGGAGGGATTTCTTTGAATACGTTTTTCCACGTGTCTCCGGTTGGAATGTCCTGATTCTGTTTTTTAGTTGCACATTGATGATTAATGTGATTAATTTGATTTACTGCCAGATTAATATCTTTTTGGTTTGACTGGAACTCTTTGATTAGAAACCTGTTAATAAGGTCAGTGATCTCTGCAGAACTGGTTGCCGTGGTGAATTCAGACACTGTTGGGAGTCCATTTGTAAACCAGATTAATTGGGATTAGTTTGCTGGACTCCTCGGGTTTCTCAGATTGTTTAGGAACACGTTTGTTTGGCCGTGGTCTGATGGTGGTCATGGTGGTCTGATGGTGGTCACTGTGGTCTGATGGTGGTAACTGGTCTGATGGTGGTCACTGTGGTCTGATGGTGGCAACTGGTCTGATGGTGGTCACTGTGGTCTGATGGTGGTAACAGTGGTCTGATGGTGGTAACAGTGGTCTGATAGTGGTCACTGTGGTCTGATAGTGGTCACTGTGGTCTGATAGTGGTCACTGAGGTCTGATGGTGGTCACTGTGGTCTGATGGTGGTCACTGTGGTCTGATAATGGTCACTGAGGTCTGATGGTGATAACTGGTCTGATAGTGGTAACAGTGGTCTGATAGTGGTCACTGTGGTCTGATAGTGGTCACTGGTCTGATGGTGGTAACTGGTCTGATGGTGGTCACTGTGGTCTGATGGTGGTAACAGTGGTCTGATAGTGGTCACTGAGGTCTGATGGTGGTAACAGTGGTCTGATAGTGGTCACTGTGGTCTGATAGTGGTCACTGTGGTCTGATGGTGAATGCACGGATGGAGGAGGGGTTCATGTCAGTAATGGCATAGTCAACTACACTGGACCCGAGAGCTGAGCAGTAGGTGAACCGACCTAGACAGTCACCTCGGATCCGACCGTTAAGCACCTACAGGCCCAGGCCTCGACAGAGGTGCACTAACTCTCCGTTTTTATTGACCACAGGGTCCGGGTTGACCCGTGTGGGTAGTGTGGGGGTCAGGTGTGGGGAGGCTTTAAAAAAGTGGTTGTTTCTGTGGTTATCAATTGTATCGGTTTCTGATCTGGTTCTAGCATTAAAGTCTCCACACAGCAGCACGTTCCCCTGAGCCTGGAAGTGACTGGTTTCTGTGTGGAGGTGGTGGAAGAACTCGGCGTTTTAGGGGGGGATTCTGAGGGGGGGGGTGTGTAACAGGCACATATATATAGATCGTTATCATTATTAATTATTCCTTCTTTTAGTTTCAGCCAAACATGAGTGGGTTCTTTTTTAATCACGGATAGAACTGATTTGAGGTTCTCCTTATACCGTACTATGACCCCCCCTGAGTCTCGTCCACGTTTTAAAGGAGGGTAGAAGGATTCCTCTGTAGCCTGAAGGACAGTGAGTATCTACGTCTGATCTACACCATGTTTCCAGAAGTAAGATTACGTCCTGATTGTTAATTGATTTGTGGAATTCTGTATCCGGTGTTTTCTTCCCTACGAGGGATGAATAAATATCCTCTCTCTCTCTGTCTTTCTCTCTCTGTCTGTCTCTCTGTCCGTCTCTCTCTCTGTCCGTCTCTCTGTCCGTCTCTCTCTCTGTCTGTCTCTCTGTCTCTCTGTCCGTCTCTCTCTCTGTCTGTCTCTCTCTCTGTCCGTCTCTCTGTCCGTCTCTCTCTCTGTCTGTCTCTCTGTCCGTCTCTCTCTCTGTCTGTCTCTCTCTGTCTCTTTTCACAAATAAACAAGTGAATAAATCATGAGAGGCTTGAATGGGCAGAAAACAGAGCTGACATGAGAACACTAATGGCCACATCTTTCACGGTGGTGATGCTGTCAGCTTTCTCCCATGAGTGTGTGTGTGTGTGTGTGTGTGTGTGTGTGTGTGTGTGTGTGTGTGTGTGTGTGTGTGTGTGAGAGAGAGCGAGAGAGAGAGATGTACTACTGTAAATGTAAATATTTACTGATGATATATAATGTTGTTGAAATCTCATTATCTTTTATTTATGTTGTATTAACATTATTTCTATTTTTATGCAAAAATTCTACACAAAGACATTGAAACCCAACAACCAGCATTCAAAACTTTAGGCCAGACAGCAGAACACCTGACACTGGACAGCAGGTTTCACAGCACTGCTGACCACTGACCACATGGACTGGTTCAGATCTCACGCTCATGCTTTCCATCACATTGCAATCAGCAGAGGTGGGCGTTTCAGGTCCAGCAAGAGAAGATCCAGCCCAGGCTTTGGTTCCGACTGTCAGGGCGGCTCTGCTGCTGGTCAGCCATCATTAGATATGAACTCAAGGTGGAGTAAGAGCCGTTATTATTCCGCAAATGACCAAACCTGATATGAAAGTGGTGGACCTGGATGACCCAGAGGCAGATAATCCAGGTCCAAAGAGTGAACGTCCTACCCAGGACTTAGTTTTGACTGTTCTGCAGCAGAGCCACCCAGGCACCCGGTGTCCTGCCAGGGATTCAAACCAGCAACCTTCCAGTCACAAGGCTGGTTCCCAAACCACCAGACCACAGCTGCTCCCAAATTTGAACCTTCCTGTGTTCTGCAGGAAACAGATAGATAATGTACAATAATATAGGACAATATAGAATATATAATATGGAGAGTATAATAGAATATATAATATAGAGTATAATAGAATATATAATATAGAGTATAATAGAATATATAATATGGAGAGTATATGAAAAGTCCAGTAAGAGGGCTATTGCTCTTAGTCCGGTTGTGTGGTGGTGGTCAGTTCAATGTTACAGGTTACAGAGAGGAGGTGTACAGTCTGATGACATGAGGGATGGGGACTAGCATTGTCCACGTCCAGTTCTTTGCTCATAGTCCTCTTCTCTGCCACCATCACCAGAGAGTCCAGCTTCATGCCAACTACAGACCAATCCCGCCTGATCACTCTGTCCAGCCTTGATGTGTCCTTCTTGGATTCCCTGAACTGGCAGGACATGACTAAAGTGTCCTTGAACAAAACATGTAACTCCCCAGCTGCTCCCCGGGCGCTGAGGGTAGGGCTGCCCACTGCTCTGGGCACGTGTGCTCACTGGTGTGTGGTTGGGAATATTCTGATTAAAGAATCTGAAGATCTAGTACACGGAACTGAGTCGTGTGAGAGAAGCACCATCTCGTGGCCATTCTCTCCATGTGAGGAACAGCTTCCCTGTTAATAATTTCTGCAGATTAACGCAGGATCATGTTTTACAGAGATTGCTGTAAACAGTCGCGTGTAAATTGATATCATGAACTGTAAATGTGCCATCAGCCAGCAGGATGGATTTGCAGGGGTCACCAAGCCTGCTCCTGGACAGCTGCCTCCTGCAAGTTTCAGCTGCAATCCAAACACCCCATTCAGCCAATCAGGAGCTTCTAAATTAATTAGTTGGCTCAGGGCTGCTGTCTGGCCTGGTTAGAACCTTCTAACATCATGCCCTCCCTCAAGCCCCACCTCTCCCTTATACATTCAAAATCATCACACTTCTGGTTTCATTTACACCATCTATCCTCTGACTGCTCTTATCCAGAGCACAGACTGGGAATCTAACCCCAGTCTCCCACATGGTGGGGTGGCATTATCTGTTGTGCCACACCAACTATGGTGCACAGTTCAGGAATACAAGGGACAGAAAAACACAAGCTGCTCCTGAGATCCAAAAACTTCAAACGGTCAGAGTGGTACCTATAAAACAGAGCAAAATGACCAGCCCTCATCATCTCGGGAGAGCAAGTATCTGGACATTATCTTATGCCAGTTTGACTTTCAGAGTGGTCAGATCATTGTACTCTTCACGCTGCCCAACTTCTGCTCTCATAATCGGGAATCTTTCCGTGGTTGTGGTTTGTGCACAAAGTGACTGATCAGCTTGATCTTTACTGGACTTACAGTCACTGACACGTCCAGATATCGGCCATGCTGGATATTTGTCTGGGGCTTGTGAGACACAGGCGTCAAGCCCTTTTTCACATCTTCCAGCAGTTCAGACTTTGAACGAATCAGTGTCGAGCGAATGCTGATTAGTGTCCGACCTGAGGCTTCTGTCTGCGACTGTCAGGCAAAAACCTTGTATCTCCAAAGTGAGAACTTTACAGCAGAAGGAGAAAAACCTGCTGAACCTTCAGTGGAAGTTGATGAAAATGGGAGCATTTCTATTGGTCCATTCATCCTAACAATGTAAAGAACATCTTCCAGACATTACGTCAAAAAGTGAAAAACAAACAATGGAGATACAAGGATTCAGTGGAAGATCATGGATATGCTGAAAATGACTCTTTCCTTGGTTGTCTTGTTGATGGAAAGCTGCACCTGTTCCTCACCTGTTCTTCTCCAGTATGATCACATCACTGATCTGGTATTAGATGCTCCAAACATCAACATCAACGTGGGTTTATCAAATCCATAAAGCAAAGCTTTTGTCTCACTGGTAGAAGGTGCACCTTTGAGATCTTGCAGTTGAGGCTTCATCCACAAAGTCGAGCAGTGAGCACTTTCTGAAGGAAGCAGCATTTCTGAATAATCAACCTTAGATTCCAAAACCATTCTTCCTCCCTCATGAGACCCTGGTTTAGGATTCTCTGGAGTACGAGCAGAAACATCACTTGGGAATCTCAAAGTCAAATATCCTGCACATGAGCAGAGCAGACCCTGTGGTTCAGCGGTGTAAGTCATGCCTCTGTAAACAGAAGGTTATGGGTTCAAGTCTCAGCTTTAGATTTTCTCGACATTCACATATTAAACGAAGGACAAATGTCCAAAAAAAGAGTCATTCCTTAAGAGATCCTGTGGCTCACTGGTAGATGCCATGCCTCCATGGTCAGGAGGTCATCAGTTCAAGCACTGATCAGGAACTCATGGTTGGTTCTCGGTGAGAGGTGAGGAAGTGCCAGTGGGCAGAACCCAAGAAGGGGGGGGTACATACCGGGCTCCCCCTGCGGCCTCTGGAGAGGTGAACAGCAGGGGTTATGAAGCTGGGAACAAGAGGTTCAACATAGTTTTAAACCTGGAGGCTACAGATTTAAAACTCTCACCTCACCTTTGTGCTCCTTCTTGAAGGAACTCCTTCACTTTTCTCCTGATCCAGGATACTTCCTCCACATTCTAACCACCACAGAGACCAGGCCAGATTTGAACCAGCAACCTCAAGATCCTGAGGCAAAGCTTTTCCCACAAAGCCACCAAGTCTCACACTTCACCTCCTTTTTTAGGGGTTTTATCCTGAACATTTAAAGACAGACGACGGCTTCACAGCGAATCCTAAAACAGTGTGTTCTGATCAAAATCAGCCAGTGTCTCCGTCCTTCCTCCAGTGGTCCTCCAATGGTCCTGGTTGAAGATGATGAAACAAAGGACTAGAACGGACACTCAATTCTTTGTCAAAAGAGCTGTTGATTTGTCCCAGTTTGGGATTCTGTTGGAAATCTCACTCCCAGTTGGTCCACTGTGTTGAACTTCTCAAATCGATCTCGTCTAAAGACTAAATTTCATGTTCAAGCATCTCATAACTTCTCTCCAACTTCTACCACATTTGGATTTGCTTTAACACCTGCTTTAGTCTCTAACCCTCCTTTAATCACAACTTTCACTTTAAATATTACATTGAACTGAACCTCATTCTGTTTCTTTATCTTTATTTTATATACTGTTTATTCTTATATATAAATGTGCTTTTTGTGGTATCTGGGACCTTGAGTTCATGAATCTGATCTGTGATTTGACTGAAATAATTTCACAGTTCATTTTGGAAACTATTGAACGAAACTCACGGACTCACCACCCCAACTGTACTGGACCTTATTCCAACCTGGATAACCAGACTGATCAATAGAACAGTACCGGGTCATTCAGCCATTCAGGTTCAGCCATTCAGAGGTGGACACTTGCTGTGTGTTCTGGATCATTGTCCTGCTGCAGAACCCAAGTTCGTTTCAGTTTGAGGTCACGAACAGATGGTCGGATATTCTCCTTCAGGATCTTTTCAAGTCTTCCAGGTCCTGACGCAGCAGATCAGCCCCAGACCATCACACTACCACCACCATATCTTACTGTTGGTATGATGTTCTGAAATGTTGTGTTACTTTTATGCCAGATGTAATGGGACACACACCTTCCAAAGAGTTCAACTTTTGTCTCATCGGTCCACAGAATGTTTTCCCAAAAGTCTTGACCATCATCCAGATGTGTTCTGGAGAAATTGAGAAGAGCATTAATGTTCTTTTTGCTTTAATGTTCTAATTAGTAGGGACTAAAACATGGTGTGTTAACGTTTCAGATCTCTGATTGGTCAGCGAGAACCTGGCAGATCTCTGATTTGTCAGAGAGAATGTTTCAGAGATCTGATTGGTCAAAGAGAACCTTGGATCCCTTTTCACGTTTTTGGGCTGTATTGAGTGTCCGAATCATAACACGGAATTGAACGTGATTTTGAGGCACTAAAATCTCCCACAATGCACTGATAACTGATAGTAAACTTTGTATCACTACGTGAGAGGAAAACGGACCAACTGTGAGGGACATTTGACAGGATGAACTAAATGCACTCTAACCTTTACTGGTCAACTAAATGTGACCTTCAGCAAACTTATGAATCTCCATCTGTTCAGGGTTTTGGTTCTTCACTGCTAACACTTCTAACAGGAGCTTAACAGATACATTCACAGCAGGTGTTTGACCCATTTCCTGCTTCATTTAGAACACTAGAACAACAGTACCTCACCACTGCGAGGCTTCAAACAGGATGTTCTCAGATGGAACATAGAGGCCACAGTGTATCATCAGCTGGTTGCAACAGAGATACAAGGAGACTGAAAGGCGTAGAAGTGGACGTCCTATGACCACATCCCACACTGATGATCGCTTCATTGTGAACAGTGCCCCGTGGAACCGAATGATGAAGGCCACGCAACTCCAGGTGCATTTAAGGGAGATGAGAGGCATCCAAGTGTCTGCATGTAAATGGTCTGCAAGGGTACCTGAACACGCCACCAGGCACAGGTCTACATGGGCCATCATCTTGCATTGGCCAGGGAGCATTTGCACGGGACGAGGGACCAGTGGACCTCAGTGCTGTTGAGCCATAACCCTAACAGGCTAATTAAGATCTGAGATCTTAGTCAAAGTTATCTGAGCTCAAATCCTTCTAGACCTCCTGAAATCCAAGATGATCTCCTTGGATTTCTGGGTGTTCAGCTCCAGGTAGTCAGTGCACCATGCAGCTCGTCCATGCAGGCCATCTTGTTGTTGTCTCTGAACTGGCCTATCACCATGACGTCACCCGTGAACTTAATTATGATGTTGGAACCATAAACAGGAACACAGTCGTGGGTGAACACACAGTACAGGATTGGGCTCAGAACACAACCTTGTGGAACACTGGTGTTCAGGGTGATGCAGGAGGAGATGTTGTCTTGACAGATTGGGGTCTGTCAGTCAGGAAGTCCAAAAGAAACTCAGATGGCCAAGCTTGGAGATCAGCTTGGAGGGGATCACTGTGTTAAACGCTGAACTAAAGTCAATGAACAGCATTCTAACACAGGAGTTCTGACCATCCAGATGGTCAGTGTGGTAAATGGCATCCTCAGTTGACCTGTTGCTGCGGTGGGCAAACTGATGTTTGAAATGAGAAATGAAAGAACTAGTCTTTCAAAGCACTTTGAGATGATCGAGGCGAGTGAGAAGTCGTTCAGGGCTGATGCAGTCAAATGCTTAGGCACTGGCACAATGATGGGTGACTTGGAGATGGATGGGACACTTGCCTGGGACAGCAACAAGGAGAGCTCCATACATGTTTATATATATATATATATATAAATAAAAATATATACTATACATTATACACACACACACACACACATATATATATATATATATATATATATATATATATATATATATATATATATATATATATATATAAATAATGTATAGTATAATTAATATATAATGTATAGGAAAAAGCATAATTTGTTCCTGACAGAGTGCTTGTTCACCTGGGAAAATCAATCTGTGTGTGTGTGTGTGTGTGTGTGTGTGTGTATTAAATCTGATTGAATGTTAAAGCCCTGTGCAGAACGTCCCATCACCACAATGTAATTCCCTTCTTTATGACAAACAGGTAACAATAAAGTGTGTATTGCACAGAACAGCATGTGATGGATGTCAGAAATGTATAAAGCAGTTCTGCAGTTACTTTGGTTTGGCATTAACTGGTCTGGCCTTTGATATTCCTGATACACAACATTACAACCGTACCATAAAAATCCATAACGCTAATGAAAAACTGTATTACAGCCATCATCAGTGTCAATCACGGAGTGTGTTTACATCAGGGGTCACCAACCCGGCTTCTGGAGATCTTCATTACTTCAGACTTCAGATCCAACCCTAATCCACCCCCCTCATCCAACTAATCCCTGCCTTTAGAGGTCCCTGATTGGCTGAATGGAGTCTGGATTTGAGTTGGAGATCTCCAGGAGCAGGTTGGTGACCCCAGCTCTAAAGGAGTTTTACAATGTCACGTTATTATGGAGTAGAAATGTTTTTCTTTGGAGTGTTCAGAGATTTTGGGCTGAAGATCTCCAGTTTTCACCTGAATCCAGTGCAGTTCTGAGGTCTAAAGACTTCGAGGATGCTTTTCACGTTTGAGTCAATTCCATTTAGATCATTATTCTCAATTTGGATATTTTATTAATGGAAGGTAAAGGTCCACATTGATCCACTGTACTGCACACAGGGGAATAGGTCCTCCATATTTAATCCATCCGTCCACAATACAAGGTCACTTCAGTCATGTCCTGCCTTCCTGTCTCCAGGCTGGTTCCCCAACAACCAGACCACGGCTGTAACGTCAGTGATGTTAGAGTTTTCAGCCTAAAATCCATTTCTTCTCCAGAACAATGTGATACAGCTGTTACACTGACATTAAAAGTACACAAACCTTCAGTGTAAAATGACTTCAGCGTCATCCTGTAAACATAAAATCTCTGTAAACAGCAAGTCACGTGAGCTTTACGTGTCCAGTTTGCTGTGACAACAGCTCCCAGTTTCAGGAGAATGAAGTCTATTTAAATGACCTTCAGTTGCACTCACTGCTGACCGTCAGGGTTTGAGCTGAACAGACTGGTGACGTGGAGGTAAACGCTGGGGATGAGCAGCTAATAAATTAAAGATAAACACACCCGGGGTACTAACAAACACAACTGGGGTACTGTAACACACAAACACTCACAATAAGTCTACACAGACACAAACTGACAGACACACTACTGACTGACACTCTACTGACTGACACTCTACTGACTGACACTCTACTGATCAACACCATGACACAAACAGACTGAAAGAGGAAGGGTCTTAAATACAACACAACATTGGACACACCTGGAACAAACTGATAACAAAGGGGCGGGGTTACAAATGAGACACAGATGGGAGTGGGTGGAGCAATTATGTTGGGCTTGTAAGACTGGGATCCATTTGGGAAGCTGAACTGGGTTCTAGTAATAGCACTTTACAAACCCATCCAGAGCTCAAGCCCACCTGAAGGTTCCACTCGTGGTCTTCTCTGCAGGTGTTCTGCCGTCCAGTGATAGGATCAGCTGCAGGTTCTCCTGCCTGGTAAGAGGGAATCAGAAATGACTGAAACTGCTGTAGAAACTGGCTTCTAATGATGCTCCAGTTGGAAAACTGTGTGCTCGCTTCCTTTTCCCACAAATCAACAATCATTTCCATGGCTCTCCTTGTCCAGGGCCCGCTGTCTGACTGTTGCCATGGCAACTCCATGAAAATATGACCTGGATAATTGATGAAAGGCTCCTTAGCAACAGTTTTAAAGGACATGGTAACTCAAGCCAGTCTCTACAGACTGGACACCCTTAGCTGAGCACAGTCTCCAGTGCCTGCCCTGCAAAAACCACGTATCAGTGGATTCTTCTTTCATTTATTTATTTATCTCTCGCTGTGCATCTGCCTGACTACCGTTCTGCCCCTTCACACCCCCAGACTGCTCCGACACTTAACCTAGAATGGAGCAAAGAATGCACTTACTGAATTCTTGAGTTTTGAGTTAAATAAAGTTGTGTGTTTAGTGTGTAAAATGTCACGGCAGCACTTCTTTGTGGAGACCAACCTGTGATCTAGAAAATACCAGGATGTAGTAACTGGAAAACGACATATGATACCCAGACAAACTGGAGACTGATGTTTAGAGAAGCACTCATCTGCTTTACCGGAGTGCTGAAGAGTGAAAAACCCACTGCGATCGGTTCGGACACTAGACTATAAAGCCCACAGACGTTTCATGAGGACAGAATATGTTTATAATTCCACAGAAGGTCTCAGAAAAGAGAAACTGTCTCCCATTCGTCCCAGGTCTGTGCTGGAATGAGAGCGATATTTCTGAAATAGGGTTTTAAATCGATAACAGACGGATGATCCTGATGTCCAGCAGAAAGTGAACTGCAGGACCTTTCACAGTCTTTGTCTCCACACTAACCTGTTTCTGCTGTTAGGAGTGACTGTCCTCACTGTTACTGCGTCTGTTATAAACAGTGGGTGCTTCGCTGAGCAGGGTAAACCTGTCTCTCTCTGTAAGCCGGTGGAGACTTCGGTGGGTTCTAAAGCAGGTCTTTAGAGGGTCTACTGTAGAAGACAGAGAAGCACAACAAAACAACACGATCATACGATGTCACCGATTAAAGGAAGTGAAGCGAATGTCGGACGACAGAACAGCACTGAAAACAGAGGTGTGATGTAGGTACTGTTTTGAACTCAGAGGAGTGTCTTATATAAATGTACTCTCAGAGACACTGAAGATTTGGTACATAAATGTACTTTAACTGGTACCGAAAACTCGACTTTAACACTGAAACTGAAACTTTTTGTGTACTTTTTTGAGGTTCAGACCCTGTGACAGGCTCTGTATGTTCTCAGTGTGTACGTCACAATGACCGACCCTGTTCTTTAACTTGGTGGACGTCATTAGACCTGTTTCAGAGAAGCTATAGTCTAAACATGAACATGATTTATTCGTTAAAATCAACTTTTTAAACGTAGTCTCTCTTATTCTCTAACTTCCCGAATTGATTTGATCATCATTCAGAAGGTATCGATTCATTTAGTAACAGGGTTTTAACTTCAGCTCCACGAACTGCAGCTCTGAAATATCCCTCTGATCTGTCTGATCAGCACCTTTCACACCGTTCATTACGAAACGAGTCAAACCGATTTTACGGGATCAAATCAGCCGGAACTGAAGCGGTTGTACAGTTTTCTCCAGCTCAGTGTGAAACGACCCTTATGGGAGTAAATGTGTGTTACTGGGTGTGTTACTGGGTGTGTTACTGGGTGTGTTACTGGGTGTGTTACTGGGGGTTAATGGGTGTGTTCTCAGCTCGTAATCCCCCAGTAAGAGCTGCTGTGATTGTATGACCAGCTGAATTTGGGGGGTCATCAAAGCTCACGCTGTGACTGACCGACAGAAGAGTCGCTGTTACTTGTGCTTCTCTCACAACAATCTACACCAGTTTCTTCAGCTTCCTGACGGGGTGTTTATGTTTCTACAGATTTAAGTACATGAGTGTCAGCTCGAGTTCACTTATTTAGATTTGTATTATTTATACTGTATTTATATTGTAAACATGTTCCTCTAATAACACTTATAATTGTTTTCAAACAGTGTGTAACTGCAGTTCTATAGTGAGTGAAGATGAAAGAGATCAGGATCAATAACTGATGATAACTGTATTCTGATCTGATCAATGTTTATTGATCTACTCATACAGAAGTGGTGTCTCTCAGTACAGCGTCGGGTTTAACGTAACACATGGAGGTGTAGAGGTTCCTAATGGTGTCCTGTGATGATCCATCTCATGCAGCTTGAATGTTCTCACTCAGTTCTGCAGATGGTGTGGTAGGGGTGGATTCTCTCTCTCTCTCTCTCTCTCTCTCTCTCTCTCTCTCTCTCTCTCTCTCTCTCTGTAAGTGTATATTAAATGTGCAAGGCCGTGTGTCATTGCACATCTGCCACTCCTGCCTGGGCTCCCCAGCCACAACCCAAATCAAATGAATCAGCTGCTTATTATGCACACTCACACTTTAATAACTCCCCGTGTTTGGGATTTCTCCGGTGCCCTGCTGCATTAAACATTCAGTCAGTGATTATTCTTCTGCTCATTTAATGCCACGGTATGCAACGCCAAAGACACTGTGTGTGTGTGTGTGTGTGTGTGTGTGTGTGTGTGTATATATAAAAAAGTGTCTATAGATCCCCCAGTAAGAATAAACCAGTGTGTTTGTATGGTTCTAACAAAGTGGAGATGGGACGTGTCCCAATATTTCTCCACACAGGGGGGACGGGAGGCAGCCGCTCTTCGTGCTCGGAATCTGAAGTGGACTCTGAGGAGAAATTTTTTGCTTTTTAATTATGCATTTGGCAAGAGACGAGCGACTCCTCGGGTCCGCCCAAGGGCGGGTGAATAAGTGAGAGCAGGTATTGCAGCCACTGCTGCTCCCTCATCAATGCAGCAGGTTCTTTCTCTTACGCTTTTACTGCCTAACTGTTAGGGTTTAGGGCTTAAGAACCCTGTCCCTTTAAGCACAGTGCCGTGTGTGGTCTGTGCAGAGAAGCGTTTGGCTTTAGTGACGCTGATACCAAACAAACAGCAATGAAAAGTAAACACAGCGGAAAAAGGAAACACCACCGTCCTGCTTCAGCACTTCAAATCACCTCCTTCATAAGGAGCAGGAGAGTCCGAGTCTGAGGAGCCAAACTCAAACTCTGCTCGTAGAAGCACTTTCAGTACGTCCTACTGGTCCTACAGACCAGATCACACAAATCAATGATTAGAAACAGCTCGAGGAACAACCACGGAATGATATTCTTCAGCAGGCGCTGTGAGAGAGGATAAACAGAGTTTCTCTACATCATCTTATTCAACTTTCCATTCCACCTTAACTGGCCCTGCAGTTGCAGTCTGCTGACAGTGCCTCTGATGCCTCACTTAAGGTGGACTGAAAAATGTAATGAAAGCTGACTATAAACAAGACTATCCAACATTTTTGACAGAACGGAAGAAGGATCTGAAAGTGATTCATGTGTAGAGATACACAAAAATACAACATACGTTTACATACCCTTTACCATGACCCCCAAAAATGAGCTCAGATGATCATAGTTCAGATGTTTCTACAGCTTGATTGGACACCTGTAGTCAATTCAATTGAATGGATGTGATTTCGAAAGACACACCTGTTTATATAAGGTCTCATAGTAGACAGTGCAGGTCAGAGACAAACCAGGACATGAAGTCTAAGGAACTGTCTGTAGACCTCCAAGACAGGATTGTATCAAGACACAGATCTGGAGAAGGTACAGAAACATTTCTGAGAACAGTCCACCAATCAGGAATGTCCAGCCGACAGCGTCCTGTGAGCACTGATGAAGGACTAGAGGACGACAACAACTGTGCAGAGACAGATGAGCTTCTGTCTCTGACTTTACATCTACAAGGTGGAGACACTCGGTAGGAGTGTCTGATAGAGTGGACAGTGAGTGGACACGGTGTTTAAACACTCCAGCAGCACTGCTGTGTCTGATCCACTCGTACCAGCAACACACACTAACACACCACCACCATGTCAGTGTGACTGCAGTGCTGAGAATGACCCACCACCCACATCATATCTGCTCTGTGGTGGTCCTGTGGGGTCCTGATCATTGAAGATCAGGGTGGAAGGAGGAGAATAAAGTCTGCAGAGAAACAGATGATCTACAAAGAGCTCCTGTGTGGTCAAAGGAGCTGATACAGTGGACAGAGAGAGCAGAAATGAGGAGGTGTTCATAATGTAATGGTTGATCAGAGTATACCTGTGAGTGAAACAAACCCCACCCCAATCAGTCTGCCTGGTAATGCTTCACATTCCTAGTGTGTGTGTGTGTGTGTGTGTGTGTGTGTGTGTGTCTCGTGGCCTGCGTAAATAAAGTCTGGTGTTGGTGAGAGGGAATCGTGGTGGGAGTCACTGCGAGATGTCGTGCATCACACTCAGCCGGACTCTAACCGCTCCCCTGCACTCACTGCATTGTTTTAAATGTCTGGCCACAGCACACAGGCAATGCAATTACCGTGTTTAAGAGAGCCTATCTACAAGCCCCTAACAAATGCCCCTCAGAGTGTAATTACATTGCTAAGAGAAGCTTGATGGCCAACTTCGAAATTATGTTTCTTCGCTGGATCGATTTCTTTCAGACCAGTGTAATTTGAATGAAGCCTGTGGCGCTGGGAGAGACACGGCAGCGTGATAAACCAGATGAAATATTCATCGGAAAGGCCCGGCGCCGCTGCAGCTCACAATAATGAATCTGGAATTCGGGAACAAAAGATTTTTTAATGAAACGTATTTTGGTTTTCAAAGAAAACCAACGTTTTAGTTGAAAAGCTGGACTGATCCTGTGCACTGTCTGATACTGTGTTTGGCGGAGAGGAGATCGGTTCTTGTTGGTAAAATCATGAGGTTGAGAAATCAGCCTGTATTCACGGGAGTGTCGTTCAACACCGTACTGAACTGAAATTTCATTCACGTCACATTTAATTCTATAAAAGACAAAAAAGGCCTCTTTATCTACTATACATCAGCACTCATCTCAGACAGCCTGTCTCAGCCGGCTCTTCAATCTGCTGGACGTTCAGAGCGGTCAGGTCTGACAGATCTGCCCTTTACTGGAGGAAGAGTGGAAATTCCAGGTATGTTCAATAATGAAAGCACAGTTTACACACGAACAGAAGGATCATCGATACCTCTGGAGGAGCAGGTTATCTCCATCCTGCCCCAGTTTCATGGCAAATCTAGCAGACGGTGCGTTACAGGCTGGTGTTCTTAAAGGAACGTTCCAGTCGTTCACTCTGGCAGCTCCATCTCTCTGGCCACTCGCTTCTCGTACTGAATCCTGTGAACCTAATCAAAGATGAGGTGGTGCGAGATGAAGCAGAGAAGCATGTCTCTCTCGAGTGCTCCTGCTCTCCGTCTCAGACTCAGTCTCCTGAAACGGGACTGAAATGTTAAGTTGTGAGTGCAACGTTTTCAGAATGTTACCTGTAAACATCCCTAAAATGTTGAATTGTTGCTCTACAACTGAATGTTACAAAGTAACCTTCCAAGTTTGTTCAATTGTTGCTGCAAATGAGGCTGATGAAGGGAACAAAAATGACCCGGGAACGTAAAGACAGTTGGACATTCTGACCATTAGGAAACCTCATTCCTCCAGCATTTGGCTGATGACCTTATCTAGAGGAACTACATTCAAATTGTGTTACACGGGCTTGCAAATGTAACAGAGAAGCTACAATGACTTTGATTGGTGTAGAGGTTCCTAATGGTGTCCTGTGATGATCCATCCCATGCAGCTTGAATGTTCTCCCTCAGTTCTGCAGATGGTGTGGTAGGGGTGGAGTGTTGATAGAGCGTCCAATAGCGTCCACACATTTTCAATCAGGGACAGGTCTGGAGATGAGACCGACCACGGCATTGTATCTGTGTCTTCAAGGCGAGATCTTGAGACGGCAGCAGTGTGTGGACGAGCGTCGTCCTGTTGGAATAGAGCACCGGAGTGTGTGTTCAGAAAAGGTAGAACCACTGGTTGCAGAACCTCATTAATGTAACGTTGGTCTGTTAAAGTGTCTGTAATGAAGACCGAAGGTGATCTGGCATCAAATGAAATTACACCCACAACATCACAACAGACCTTCTAGACGTTTGACAACAAATCATTTATCGTTGGTCGTCTCCACCGAGACAAAAGTGTCCATAACCCGCAGGTACATATACTTCATAAGTAATAATATGTGCAAAGGAGTCCCTCAGTAAAGACTGTTTCTAAGAGCGGCAGTACAGAGTGGACACATTTCCTGAGCATGTCTTCCCCTCCCCCAGCTCAGAGCAGGCAGGAGCAGGAACGGTGGGCAGGTGGATGGTGCACGTGGGGAAGGAGGAGGAAGAAGAGAGGGGTCCTGACCCCTGGTTGGATAAAGGGGGGGCTGCAGCCTGCCCAACACACTTCAGATCGCGGGACTCGGGTGGGGGGGAGTGAGGGAGGCAGATGGGGAGGACGTGACCTGGGACTGCAGGGACAGCTGGAAGTCTCGCTTCTCTCTCTACCCCTCACACCTGTTACACATCATGTCCAGTACATCGCACTCACCCCGGGCCTACCGTAACACACGGCCAGCCGAGGGTCCCGCTGTGTATTAATCTTCCCCCTGAGCTAGCGGCGTTCACAGGGTTACTGGTGCAGATGGAAAAGGCATTCTGATGAACAGTGAGCGTCTAAACACTGGAAATGACATCCAGACAGATTTACACCGACAACAGGATCAATCAGATAACGTACAGAGGACATTTTAACAGCCTCAGCTCATTTATTCAAGAGAAACGTGGTGTTTATCGCAATCTGAACCTGAGATACTTTATTAAACCTCAGAGGAAAATTCTGTTTATACACTTTTCCTTTATTTAAATGCTGTACTTTAGCCGGGACACGTTCGACACTGGAGGCCACAGACAAACTCGACACAAAGACGCCTGCACAGCGTCCCGCAAACACACCGTCCTGCTGTTCAAACTCAGGGTCACGTACGTCACAATGGAGGTCAAACACTCGACCCAAATCGTCAAATCAAAGACAGGACTGTTCTGAAACCTTTAAAACCAGTCTGTGCAGCTCGAAGTGTCTGCGTTTGAGTCACTGTATGGAGTCTGTTTCAGGGATTTGTATAATTTTCTGACCCAGAACCTATTTTACCCGTAAAACGTAATTTGACTCTATTTTTAGAGCTAAAGCGGTGTAGAAATGAGGGGGATCCCTGTGCTGGTTTAGTCCATTTTAAAGAGTTTCCTTCTGCTTTGGGTCTGACGTGAGCAAACGGGCTGAGACGCTCCCTGTGCACTGAAAAAAACAATGTTTTCAGTCTAAAGCTTTTTGCTTATTTTGAATCTCGTCATGAAGCTCCTCTAGTCCGCGCCGACTCACGTACCGCAGCGGTTATTTATTTCTGGACGACCCTCTACCCAGAAAGCGTGGCCGTGAAACAGACGCTGCTCTGTGTCCTGACCCTCAAAGCACCGTTCTTAAGGAAATGGCTGGGGAATGTGCAGGTAAACAGGCCTCGAAAACAGCTATTTGAAGGTTGTCTTTCATTACAGGGGGTGGAGATAAACAAACAGCACTCACTCACGGACAGCAAAGCAAACAGGATTTCAGAGTGGTCAGCAGGGTTTGGGGCCTCGGTCAGGCCGAATGAGTCAAAGACTGACTGAGAGACGCCGAGCACACTCCTGTCGGGCCGTGTGATTTATGTGTTGGAGAATGTGAACAGTCTATGGTCATCTGTCACCGTTCTGAAAAGAGCTGACACAGTCAGTGATGTCAGATATGATGTGGGTGGTGGGTCATTCTCAGCACTGCAGTCACACTGACATGGTGGTGGTGTTTTAGTGTGTGTTGCTGGTACGAGTGGATCAGACACAGCAGTGCTGCTGGAGTGTTTAAACCCCTCAGTGTCACTGCTGGACCGAGAACAGTCCACCAACCTGAAACGTCCAGCCGACAGCGTCCTGTGGGCAGCGTCCTGTGAGCACTGATGAAGGACTAGAGGACGACCAACACAAACGGTGCAGAAACAGATGAGCTTCTGTCTCTGACTTTACATCTACAAGGTGGAGACACTCGGTAGGTGTGTCTGATAGAGTGGACAGTGAGTGGACACAGTGTTTAAACACTCCAGCAGCTCTGCTGTGTCTGATCCACTCGTACCAGCAACACACACTAACACACCACCACCATGTCAGTGTGACTGCAGTGCTGAGAATGACCCACCACCCACATCATATCTGCTCTGTGGTGGTCCTGTGGGGTCCTGATCATTGAAGATCAGGGTGAAAGGAGGAGAATAAAGTCTGCAGAGAAACAGATGAACTACAGTCTGAATTATAGAACCACAAAGAGCTGCTGTGTGATCAGAGGAGCTGATAGGATGGACAGAGAGGAGAAACATGGAGGAGGTCATAATGTTCTGGCTGATCGGTGTATGTACTTACCAACACCATAGCTAACCCATTGTTTGTATAATTGATGGTCCTGCAGAACACTGAACTGAAATGCACATGGAGTTCAAACGCAGAGAGACCTTATAGTGGGAACTGGTTGGGTTTGTCTTGGTAGTTTCCTGATCTGGCCTTTACGCTGACTTGAACAGACAGACAAAACAAGCAATCCAACCTCAGCGGCTGATTAAATAGTCAAGAGATCAATAGCAGTGTTTGCTCTTCTCGGGCTGGTTAGGGAGCTGTCTGCTCGGATGTGTGAATAATGAGAACACTGTGTTCTGCTGTTCAGCAGGTGTTTCATCTGAGGAGCACTGACTCGGTGACATGTCTGGGTCTGGTCTATGGGTGGACTCGCACTGCTCACCCAAACATTTTTCATAGTTTGATTATCAAAAATGAGAAAAAGTGATTGTGGACATGGGCGGTAGCTGGCCTGCTAACCCTGAGGTAGTGATGTTGGAGGAGGCCATAGTCCTGCATGCTAATACTGCCCCAACAATTCTGGACAAGGGCCAAACCAAGAGTACAGACACTACCGAAGCGGTGTGTCTGCTCTGTTGTATAACTCCACCTTCTTCTCACTCTGGCTCCTGTTGGAATAGAGCACTGGAATGTGTGTTCACACCTTCTGGTAAATCTTGACGCTGACCACGGTGCCTCCACACACGGATTCATTGGTCGCCTCCACCGAGACAAAAGTGCAACTCGTCACTGAAGACGACCTGCTGCCATTCTGAGAGACTCCATGACAGTCTGGTACGACACCATTGCAGTCATGCTTTGGAATTGGGCGATTCCTTCTGAGGGCAACTATTTTCTTTTGATGACACTGACGTGGTGGTGTGTTAGTGTGTGTTGTGCTGGTACGAGTGGATCAGACGCAGCAGTGCTGCTGGAGTGTTTAAACACTGTGTCCACTCACTGTCCACTCTATCAGACACTCCCACCGAGTGTCTCCACCTTGTAGATGTAAAGTCAGAGACACCGGGTGGTTTAAACACTCCTGGAGGAAAAACTGCACGAGGCTTTGAATCAGTTACGTTGCCTAAAATGGTGCAGCAGACCTTTGCTGTTTATGTCTGACTCCACCGTCCCCAGCCCAGACCTTTCATCTGCAGAGCTCTGCTTTAGCTCTCATCAGTCACTGTGAACAGTAGGTGATGGAGGTCTTTGCGACATGCCTGAGGTCATTACTGAAGCCAGGTGTAGTGGTTGAAATGGAATGGAGCATCGATGCAGTTTGTTCCTGCTGTTCCTCAGAATCCGTAGAAAAACCTGGATCACAGGTCAGATAATATGGATATTTCCCAACTTAGTCAACAGTTCATTGGCTGCACACGTTGTGTGCTTGTGATATGCAGGAAACACAGGTTTTGTTCTGCTGAAATGAAACCCCTTGGAGCTTTTCCCGAGATTTAAGAGGGCAGCAGGCTGCTGAAGACTCTTAGGACTCTGATTGAAAGTGTTGTGCTGAGCGAAAGTGTGATTTCTTTTTAGGCTTAAGGCCTCTAGACACTAGTTTGTAATCTGAGGATTTGGGCAAAACCCTGAACAGATAGACTGTTGGGCAGCGAGGGAAACGAGAACATAAAAATGGGTTGCAGTATAATGCTATCGAGGTCTGGTTTCCCCCATCATTAGTCACGGCAATCGATTCCAGCCACTTGCTGCCTGAAGAGGAAATGTGTTGTAAGAGTCTACAGTCGCTGTGGTGGTAGTTTCACTCCTGGACTGCAGATCTGACAGTACACTTCTCAGAATCTGAACAGTCTTAATATATCTTAAAATTTAACTGTTCCTGTTACATTTGCTGCTTTTCCGAGGTTGCTCGTATCCATGCACAGAAGAAATGCATGCTGGATTGGAATGATGTCAGGTGACTGACTCGCTCAGTGCAGAAGGGTTTCAGAGATGCGCTGAGATCCAACATCTGAAGAGTTCTAAAGCATTTAGCTTGAAACTTTAGAATCGATCCTGCTTCTTTCTTCAGCAATCACTGGATTCATCTCTCCAAAGCACATTGTTCCAGAAGTCCTGCTCTTGTCTAGCTGTTCTCTGGAGAACTTTAGTTTTCTCCTGGGTGTTTTTTGACTGTAAGGGTTTCCGTATTCATTTTAGGATTGTTAGATCTTCTGAGCATCTTCTGTTGGATCATCTTGTGGTCTGCTCTTGGGCTGAACTTGCTAGGACAGTTGTTTTAAATGTTTAGAAGATCAGGTTGAACAGTTCTGGATTAGTGTTAATAAATTGAATCTTACGTGAGGAACAAAACGAACCCTGCAAATTTAACAGGCAAAGCTGCAAACATCTGAGGTGGATCCTGTTACAGCTGCTCGTAGCAGGATCAGCAATTAGTTGCCATAAACAGTGAATGATGATGAGGTTGTGGAGGAACATCACGCTGCTCCTTTCCCTTCATGAAGAGATTCCTCTCTTAAATCAGCTCTGTTATCAGTGTGTTCTGAGGGTGAGCTCGGGGGGCCGCTGATACGGGGGCACGCAGAAGACCCCAAACTCTATCAGCCATTGGAAATAGAGGAGGCTTGCTGGAAAACTTGCTGGAAAACTTGCTGGAACTCCACTCTATTTGCATGTGCTTCTCTCATTAATCATCTTTTGTCCATCACTCAGAACAGCTGCCAAGTCCCCGTGGCTGCGCGAGAGGAAAGCCAGCTCTCGCACCTTACAGAGGACTTCTCTTCATCGGCACTGAATGAACAGAGCTCAGATTAACTACCACAGTCAAGCGTCCCTCACACAAACCCAGTTTCATGAGCAGCTTTATATCCAGTCTCATGAGGATCTTTATTAACCCAGTTCGGGGTTTAACTGTTGGATGAAGATCATTGTCCTGATTTACTGATTATTTACTGAGTTTAAATCCCCCCAAAAAACAAGCTCAACTGAAGAGTAACATGTATAACATTCACCCAAGTAAACAAAGAACATCCTTGAGGACGTATCATAAACATCAGCGGAGAAACATCTGCTGTAAAAAGTCAGACCTAAATAGTAGATCAGTGGACATTTAGAATTGACTGTAAACAAGACAGTGAATCGACTTCGTTTAATAATGTCAGTCGACACCAAAAAATGCGTTTTAAACAAGTCCTTTTGTTGGTGATCAATTAAAATAATGTCCATTGTTGCTTCAACATTGAAAAAACATTGACACACATGGTTGTGAAAAAATTAACACTTAAAACTCAACATTGAATTTCAGCTTTAAATCAACATGAACATCCTGTTCTGTTGTAGGTAAAAGCACACCAGGTCAGATATGTTCTCTAAATGATAAGATCGTTTATAACGTAATGTTAACAGAAGGTAAACGTGCTGCAGTACGTCATACGGAACCCGTACGTCTCCGTGACCAACCAGACCAGAGACCTGACGGAACCAGAGCCTCCTTTCTGTTCGGTTTCCCCAATAAACTGATCGTTACTCTAATGTTATAATCACATCTTTACATTCACAGGTTAAATGAACTACCGTCTGTGATTGTGGTCCTAATGGACTGAAGGTATGTGCAGTATTTCTGAGTGGACGCTGACGGGACTGTATTGTATTTATGGGTCGAGGTGTGTGTTTGGTTCTTGGATTCAGTTTTGCTGTTAAAACATTAACCCTGAGGCTCTTTCCTGTTGCGTTTGTTGTTGGTGGAGCCCAACCAACAAAAGAGTGATCTGTTCTTAGTAACTCGATCCAGGTGAAGAAAGAGGGGCTCTTAGAGGGGGAGAGGAGGAGACCTGTAAGAGGAACTCCAGTGCACACTTCACTCATGTTCATCATTTCATTCAGAAAAGTAAACTCTTATATTTTCATTTCTATTGTATTTTATAAAGTGAAATATTTTAATCCTTTTTGTGTTTTACTCAAAATCTTACTCAAAAAAGTGGACGTGTGGGACTGCAGTTCTGTAGTGAAGGAAGATGAAGGTGATCAGGATCAATAACTGATGATAACTGTAGTCTGATCTGATCAATATTTATTGATCTACTCATACAGAAGTGGTGTCTCTCAGTACGGCATCGGGTTTAACGCAGCGACTGTTGATACCATACCATCACCATCCTCTTGGTGCCTCCAGATGCAGAGTTGTTAGTCGCCTCCACCAGGAACAGCTGGACTCGTCACTGAAGATGACCCGCTGCCATTCTGAGTGACGACACCACTGCAGTCTTTGGTGACGCTGACGTGGTGGTGGTAAGGGCAGTCGTTGTGGCCATGTGCCAATAGTGCTGCACTAACAGGACGACTGATGGACTGCTGTTCACTGCATTGATTTCAAGCAACCTATTGGTTAATCGTTTCTCTGTGGTTCGTGAAGGTCTCCCTGATCCTTCATGTCACTGGTGCCTATCCACTGCTGCCAACAACGTGCTATGGTAGTACCTGCACAACCAGTATGGAGCACTTAACAGTGGTAAGATCATCCCGCTTCCCAGAGCTCTACGATGGGTCGCCTCTCGAACTCGCCCAACTCTTCTCCGAGGAATACTTTGCAAAGGACAGTCCAACACATCAGGACCATCCTTAATTATGTCACATGAGTGTGAATCATTTAACCACAATGTCAAACCTTCCCACCAAGTTCCTTTCTGTCGGCTGATTCGCTCTGGGTGCAGCTATTTTTTATGATGAGTGTCCATGAAAAATGTTGAGTATTGCTTTAGCTGTTTCTTGCTGCACTCTAACGGCTGTGTGGTCTCACTGACGTGATTCCTTTGGACAGGCGAGCCCCAATTAGTTTAACAAATGCACACCTTGCTTTCTCATCACCATATCTGTCAGGGTACGGCTCCATCTACGTCCAGGTATGGCGGGCTCATGTTTCAGCGTGGAATGAGATCTCCGCAGACGGCTGCAGCTCCTCTGAGATGTATAGCGGAGACAGTCGTATAGGCAGAATGCAGTTTGGCAGATAATGCAGTGCGTGTCAGTCTGCGTGAGTGTGTGTGTGTGTGTGTGTGTGTGTGTGTGTTGCTGTAGAAAGCAGAGCACTGAGCTGGGTCAGGGTAGCACCTCATCACTCATTATGAGCCGGAGGTGGGTTTGTTTGTGTCTGGCGCTCTGCCCTGGATTCAGTTACGTTGAGATCCTCACATGAAGGCCTGCAGAAGCACATGTTTGAAATGCGGTGCACATTGAAGAGAGTGTGGTGAAGAACACGCTCCAGCTCCCTCCGCTGATGAAATACGCTTCATTTTTCAGGGAAGACGTGTAGCACAAGCAGGAGTGGGCTGAGAGGGTCAGAGTGTGCTGATAGCTCTGTGTGGAGCTGTGTGAGGGAGTGTTCAGTGAGTACAGTGGTGAAGTGAACACTCCGATCTGAGGGGTGAACTGAACCCTGGTACGAACAGTACTGCATTTCACCCTGTATGTGACCAGCAGAACTTTGACCAAAGTCTCTGCCAGACTGTGTGAGATCTTTGATATCTGATGGTCTGTGCCGTCTGCCAGAAATGTACAGTAGAAATGTGAAACCAAACTCTGTCCCAGTGTCCTAACAGTGTCCAGACACAAAGGGACGGCCTTATACGGTCAGTCAGGTACAGTGATAAGGCCCGCCCTTGATTACATCACGTGTGCGGCTGAGCGTGAAACCCGAACCCTTCACACGTCCAAGTTTCGTGGTCTGATTCCTTCTGGGTATAAATATTTGAGTGTATATAACAGTCAGTATGATTGAGTGTTTATACGTTGCAGAAATTAAACTACACATATACAGACGTATACAGAGAGAAACACCTGACTCTAAAGATTTGTGTCCCCATACATCTGTCCATATAGTCTACTGACCAAGCTCAGTCCATGGCTCCCAGCCGCAGTCAGCTGATGGGGAACATCTGTATTGCGAGCAGCGATCGCAGGTGGAATCCGATCTGCTCCACCAAATTGCTTCGACGTCGTCTCTTCGGTAAACGCTGGCCTGTGTCATCATTTCATAATTACCTTACGGGCCTACAGCCGAGGTCACTGAGTGGTGTCCTCTAAAGCCAACAGTCCAAATGCTGCTTTCTACTGGAATAAACAGGGTTTAGAGAAGCAGACCTGACTAATGTGAAGGTAGAGGGATTTAAGACGCTTCCCTTTGTCTGGACGTGTCTGAGCATGCACGCACACGTATCGCAGAGCATCTCTGATGGGCAGCGTGGAAGCTGAGCTGATGAATAACACATTAAGGTGATCCGTTGTGTGTGCTCCTCTGCTCTGCCTGTAGAATATGAAAGCCTCGCTTCGGAATGGCTTTCGTCCTTGACGTTCGTTATATAAGTGTAAAGGTTTCTCGGCCAGAACGAATAGTGAGGTGTTGTTAGTGTGACTGCGGTAGGAGATCACACTGTTGGTCTTCTTCAGTGTTATTTTTAGCTTTAATAGCAATTAAAGTCCATTACATGTCCATCCTGACCTGGAGCCACCTAGCAACAGCTTACCAAACACTCAGCAAAGCCACCCTAGCAACCCCTAAGCAAAATTATAGCAACACCCTAGCAACCACTAAGAAAATATTATAACACCATAGCAACCAACAGCTTAGTAACCAGCTCATTAACCTGCTCTTACCCAGTTCATCCTACGCCGGTCCTGAATCGATTGGACTTTGAGTGCTGGAATTTTCTCTTCCTTCAAATCTTTGTTCAAATCCTTAGCAACCAACACATATACTATAGCAACGCCTTAGAAATCACCTAGCAACACCTTAGCAACCTACTCCTGTAACACTGAATCACCTTAGCAACCATTTAACATCACCTTAGAAACCAAAACTCATACTATAGCAACACCTTAGAAATCACCTAACACCCTAGCAACCAACTCCTATACCATTGCAACACCTTAGAAACCACATAGCAACACCTTCACAACCAAAAACCATATTATAGAAACCCGCAACCACCAATCAACCACCACGTGTGTCAGCGTGGTATTTGATTCTGCAGTTTCTGCGCTGGTTTTAAACGAAGAGAGATTTAACGTGCTGTGAATAATTCATTGAACATGTATTTTTATTGAAAAACACCCGAAACACTGTAATAATAAACAAGACAATCAGATATCAGTTAATAACTCTATGACTTATATCAGTAACATCAAACCCTCTCCCTCTCCTCGCACAAAAGGCCCCATTCTTCTACTAATAAAGCGAGAGGCCGTGAACGTGGGCTGCTGAATTTGTGAGAACGTTGGCACACTTGGAGTGGTGGCGCTGTGCCTTGGCTGGCAGCGTGGCACATATCTGGCCAAGCGTGTGGAAGCCCACGGAGATGAAGAGGAGCTCTGCCAGTTGGTGCTCATCAGATTATTGAAGTTGTCCCCTCCAGTAAATTGCTGTTACACCTGTTCAGTGGAACCGAGAGGGCTCCACCAGAGGAGACCCATATGCCACATAGGCACCAGATCATCCACAATCATCAGCTCTCCTCATATACCAAAGCCCAGAGATCTCCAGAACCTTCAAATGAACTCAGTGACTCTCAGTAACGGAACCATAATTCAGTGAATGAAGAGGCCATGTCTAATGTTTCTGCTATTTCACCGTCAGTCCCCCTAGAGCCCGTTTACACCCGGTCAGTTCCGGTGACTGGTTGACTGGCGACTGTGTCCAAACGGATCTCTGTTTAATACGGAATCTGAAAATCTACTGGTTACAGTTATTCATCCGTTATCACTCTCTCTGGACTGAACCACTGTTTAGGTTTACTGGGAGAAGTTTTACTTTGTACTGGGAGGGTTTTTTTGGTTTTGGTGAAAGTGGTGTTGGTTGTAGTGGGATGGTTTTTTTGGTTGTAGGCGAAGGGGTGTTGGTTGTACTTGGAAGGGTTTTGGTTGTACTGGGATGGTTACATGTATACATTGGCTCTCCACCTTCCACCTACTGGACCTGGACTAGTTTCCCACACTGCCATGGACTAGCTGCTCACCCACCATCACCAACTGTAGAAATCTACTGTTAATATTATGTCCACCAGATAATTAACATTACTTCAATACCCGAGTAATAGAACAGAGATTTAGGGGTCCAGTGTCCCCTAACTATGTATAAGTAGTTTGACCAGAGGAGGACGGTCCTCCCCTTATGAGCCTGGTTCCTCCCAAGGTTTGTTCCTCCAGTTGAGGGAGTTTTTCTTGCCACTGTCGCCATGTGACTTGATCACTAGAAGATCTGTCATCTATACTCTGTCTCTGTTTTAACCTTTTTATTTATTTATTTATTAATTAATTTTATTTCTGTGAAGCTGCTCTGTGACATCTTCACTTGTGAAGAGCGCTATAAAAATACATTTTTATTTGATTTGATGTTTTCTTTTTTGGTTGTAGGCGAAGGGGTTTTGGTTGTACGGGGAGGGTTTTTTTGGTTGTACTGGGAGGGGTTTTGGCTGTACTGGGAGGGGTTTTGGCTGTACTGGGAGGGGTTTGGAGAGGGGCACAAGCTCTGCTTGCTGGTGATGAATGAATGTATAATATCCTGCACATTTAAAAATGATCAGAGAAAATGGTTCTACATAGAATCAAGAACACTCTTTGCATAATGAAAGTGTTCTCTTGTAAGTCGCTCTGGATAAGGGCGTCTGCTAAATGCTGTAAATGGAAATATGTTCTTCAGATTGATGCAGAGGGTTCTTTAATGCACCTTCTAGTGTTACAAGCTACATCGTAACAGTAGTGGAACCCTTTTTGGTGCTATATCGAAGCATAAAAACCCTTTCATTGTGCAAAGAACCCTTTTTGAGTGTTCATGATTCTAGGTAGATCCATTTTCTTTACTGAAGAACCCTTGAAGAACCCTCATATTAAAATGTGTGCCATCATCCGTCCACCACAATAAAAAACTTATCTCCAAAATTTTAACTTTACAGGAGAAAGAAAAAAGCTGTTTAAAGTTCAGTGGATCTCAAAGTTAAAAAACAGTGTAAAAATATGGAAGTACAACGTTTTTGCGTGACAGGAACAATTTGCTAAATTAGGTGAAGGAAGGCTCGTGGATATAATGTAACAGATTGTTGTGTGAAGGTGATTACGTGGTAAAGGTACAGTGCATCCATCATCCAGAAGAGAAGGCGGATGGTAGGGCTGTGTCCCCTGATCAGGGACAGCTGCAGCTCATCACGAAGGGTGCATACTGTCTTTTCACACCTGAAAGTCCAGAACAAGGCAAAATGAGTGTGACGTATCACCCTCAGATTCCTTTAATGTGTGTTTATAAATAAGCTTGATCTACAGTCACCGTAGATACAGGAATCACCGGCGTTGCACCCGTAACACTGCATCACATGCACACAAGGGGAGTCAGGTTTCAGCACACTTTAGGTCAGGACCGTGGTGCGCAGCTCCTTTCACATCTGCAATTTTAGGTCAGAATGTCCAGACTGAACAACGTAACTGTGAAAGTACCCAAAGAAAAACGAAAGAATTTAGATTAAGCTGTGCGTCAGATTTCGTAATCAGATTTCTAGACCTTACTCGGATCTCAGAAATCAGAGTATGCTGTTGACGTAACCTCTGGAAGATTAAGATCGGATTATTGAGTGGATGTAAACACACTCAGTGAGGGGCTTTTTGACCAGTCAGTAATCTGATAACTGAGAAATCTGTTCAACGTGTGCGTTTGAATAATCAGATCATGGGTCTACATGAGCCAGACTTGACTTTCTGCTTTGCGACCAGACTTTTCGCAAGTGCTTATTTCTGGTTCCACTCTCTGGTTCCACACATGTGCAGAGAGAAATCGGAGTACTGAGCTAAAATCCAGATCCTAGTCCTAGATTCTCGTCTGGGTTGGTGGTGTGGTTTGTGTGGCGCTGGGCTGGGATCTTAATTGGGATGAGAAAAAAACTTGACGCCAGCTTCATTTGAACACAATGAACAGTAACACAAGAGAGGAAACACAGAACCGCAAGAGCTGTCAATCAAAAAGCGAACACTGTTCTTCATCTGACAGTCGACAGTCCATTCACGCAGGGTCCGGTAGCTAACAGCACAACTGTTGACAGTCTCATTATACCACTGCTTATTGTTTTCTCTTATCTTTAAATCTCAGGATTATCGGTAATTGTTCCCCCTGCCCCCCACCAGCCACCGCCTCCAGCACAAACGTTCCAACTCAAGGACGGAGAGGCTTCAAATATGCATGTCAGCCCTTCCCTCTCGCTGGAGATCATTATAGAGCCGTGGCTTCAATAATGAAGATATAACGCATATAAATTAAGAATCGTGGACCTGAAAAATGGATGCCACTTTGATGTTTGTTGTCTGTGCACTACTGTAAGTAATGAACCCGTCAGAAACACAGAGCATCACTGTCTGGTGAACAGTGTGAGTTCGGGTAGCTTCACCAGAACCGGGAGGAATAAGATGTTACCACTTAAGCGCAGATTGTTTTCTAGCTCGACAGACTCGAACTATCAAATGTTGAAGGAGCTCTAGAAGGTCAAACGGTGTTTGTCTTGGTAAAGTTGAAAAACATACGTTCAGTACATGGAATGGACCCACCGTGAATCCATCATAAACACATCAGGGCTGGAAAACAGGTCTGTTCCAAAACCCCAACTGTTGTTACACAACAGTCTTGACTGATTAGACACGCCCACAACATTTACATAAACCCACCCTCTAGTGAAAACCGTATGCCTGGATCGCACTGCAGGATAATCTGGCCCATTTTATCCAGGTCTCTGGATTTAAGGTGGTCGGTGTTGGCAATACCTACCTGCTGTAGAGGTTCAGACTCTAGTTGATGTGTTTAAATTGGAAATGGATGGAGTTTCATTCAGGAAAGTTCATGTGGTGTTTAATGACCATCAGTGGTGGTTCTCATGCTGAACATCAACTAGGATCATACTGTGAGGCAGGTTAAGCTGGAGAAACGGTCAAATGTGAGGCCACTTTTTGGAGAATATGGTGATACTGCTGGAGACATTAGATGGTAAACATTTTCTATGTAAAGGTTCTTTTGTAAATTCTACATGTAATGGAAATATTGGTGTGAACAGGCTTTCAGGTTTATTGAAGCCCCTCAGCTACAACATCCCACCCACGACAGACACCCACCTGTCCCCAGTGTCTCTTTTTTGAAGACCAAAGATGGTCACCCTAATTTTTCACCTAACCAAAGTTATACTTACTGTTTTGACATTAAAGAACAATGTAAAATACAGAATAAGACATTTTAAGGCACCTTTAATGAGAGTTTAAGACCTGTTCACACCACGTACTACTCTTTGGACTGAATCAAACATATGTGATTTGTAACGTAGTGGAACCTTCACACCAGGTTTGTCAGTGCTCTGTAAGCAGGGCTGAACTCCCTGTCCGACTTTGCTCATAGTGCTCACAGTGAGGAAAGCTGTAGTTTGTGGCTCAGATCAGGATGCATCTAAAAAAACCCTGAAAAACAGCTGCATAAAACATCTGTCAAGATTTCACAGCCAATCCCGCCTTTCAGCTCTGCTCTCCGCAGTGTCTTTAAGCTTTTGAGTTCTACTACAAACAAGACAAACTGCTACAGTTTCCTACCACGTTCCAAAAGCATGGATCAGGTGAATTGGCTTCTCTAAACTGCCCTGGTGTGTGTGTGTGTGTGTGTGTGTGTGTGTGTGTGTGTGTGTGTGGGAGTGAATGTGTCTGTATGGCCAGATGTGGATTGGCAGTCTGTCCTGAGTGAACCCCCTACTGCTCGATGCAGTCCTCCAGGTGGACGGTCGTTTCCAGTGGAGAGGACGCTGTGCATGATTGGCTGCCGCCTGTCACCGGTGTGTGCTGGCTGAGAGTGATTGTTGGAGTGCGGACTGTGAAGCTTCCTTGGTTATCTAGAAAAGTGCTATATACAGGGGTTGGACAATGAAACTGAAACACCTGGTTTTAGACCACAATAATTGATTAGTGTGGTGAACTAGGGCCTCCTTTTGTGTCCAATACAGCGTCAGTTCGTCTTGTGAAGGACATTTTTTGGACACAATCCGGGTTAACACCCCAACATCCCTTTCAGACAGCGTCCTCTTGCGTTCACAGTTAATCCCGTTGGATGTGGTTGGTCCTTCTTGGTGGTGCTGACGTTACCCTGGATACCGTGGCTCTTGATACATCACAAAGACTTGCTGTCTTGGTCACAGATGTGCCAGCAAGACGTGCACCAACAGTTTGTCCTCTTTTGAACTCTGGTATGTCCCCCATAATGTTGTGTTCATTGCAGTATTTTGAGCAGAACTGTGTTCTTACCTGCTAATTGAACCTTCACACTCTGCTCTTACTGGTGCAGTTAATGAAGATTGACCACCAGGCTGCTCCAATTTCCCCCCCCCCCCACACACACACACACACACACACACACACACACACACACACATACACACTACAATGACAGGTGTTTCAGTTTCATTGTCCAACCCCTGTAAGTGTAACTATCTTAATCTGCATTTGTGAAAGGGCCTTGACTGTGCTCTTCTGTGCTGTCTCAGTTGTCTGAAGGAAATGTGACGGTCAGGAAGCTGGAACATCTGTACAGAATGTCTGTCCTGTCCAAACTCAGCTAATGTTTATTTGAAAGTGGTCGGGACCTGTGAAAGATTGGAGCACAGCCGCACACTGTCTGGTGTTGCCCCAGTTGACAGGGAAACAGCCTGTGCACAGAGAAGCCGCACAACAACGTGTTACAACTGACACCAGCAGAGACGGCGCATGTGATAATGATGTGGTGCTACCTTTGCGCCTCGCTGCGGCGTTCTGTCGTATATGGAGCAGGATTTGTGTCTCAGCGCTGGTTTCTTGATGGAAATATCAGGAGCAGATTTCTGAGATGCCGTACGATAACAGCAGGACACGTCAGAGGGTTTGTAGAGTTCTGGTGAATCAGATCAGACTCACGCTGTGCTTATTTGTCAGCTTAAACCAAAAATAGAAATATTCTATAACTGCTGGAGGCGAGGAGAGGGAAACCACCTGACTTCATTCGTATAGTATTCAGTCCTACATTCATACCGATAGTGGAACCCTATCTGTGCCATGTGGAACCATTCTAAAGGTTCGTAAAGAACCGTCAATGAGATTTCCATCAGAAAACCAGTGTTTAGTAACTGTTCGCCTGCTCCAACAGCACCAGCACACGGGCCAGCAGTACTCGTAGTACTCCTAGTACTTCGTCTAGTGTACACCGTAAATATCAATATAACAATATTTTGTATATCATACCATATTAATTGCATCATTGTATTGTTTCTGTTTGTGTGGAACTGGTTCGGTTCTGGTGGGACGACGCTCTACAGAGTACAGTGTTGTTCAGATTGTAGAAACACGGTAATTAAAGGTTGTTATTTAAATCTACAGTCGCTGTGTTTCTGGTGTTACAGATAATGTTACATCACCTTTTCTCTTATAAAGATACAGATACGGGATTTTATCGTATCGTCCAGCTCTACTCTAAAGGATAAAACATGTGAGAGGTCATTGGTTGTTGCTTCGGGCCCCAGCTGCTCTAAAATCCCAGTTTGCTAACTAACAGTAGAAATTACCAGTAGAATTGAGTAGATCGTGTATCTTAAGGGTCAAAAATGACCCGCCACCATATTTAAGTGCAGAGAAAACTCCCTTAATGACCTTTTTCCTAAAGTGTCTCCAAGACTGGAAAAAGTGAAAAATAAACGTCGTTTATATTCCTGTGAAAGCTGAACCTCTCGGGTACAAAGATCTACAGGGTGTCCAGAGTATTAAGACAGTGAGGGTTAAAAGTGTCTGTTGATATCAGTCAGATCCAGTCAAACAGGAAACATCACCGCTTTATTAAATCATAGAGAAAACAGCTATAATAATCACACCACACTCGCGTGATGATCTGATCCCACAATCTGCAGCATTTTCCAGCCAATCATTCTGTGATCTGACGCCCCGGCAGTTCTGATTGGTTGCTGCTCACCATGTTCAGAGTAATTTACTGTGATTAAAATGCATTAATATATAATATAGAATTACATACTGAATATTACATTAGAATTACATTCTTCTGTTGCAGGTCTTTAGCATTAATAACATCTGATTTAGAAATTTAATTTTAGACTTTAAAGAGAAACTGGTTCATAATGTAGTTTTATACTTTCAATATTTCAATATTCATCATCACAAAGTGTAATTCTGTGGTGTTTGGTGATTATCATCTACTAGGCTTTAATAAAAGTGCTTTAAATAAGCCGGGTCAGTGTTATAATGGGTTTTGAGGTCAGCAAAAGGTCACAGAGTTGTTTAAAGTGGACAGAGATGGACGAGCGAGTGAGTGAGGAGACATTTGTAAATATCCATTAGTTCGATTTATCAGGAGACTGGCTCAGTGGGAGACGAGACGTTTCTGCTGAAGTAATCTCAGTGTGATAAGGTTTAGTTGCTCATGCATTCATAGGCTGGACGTTTGCTTGACCTGCTTCTGACTCCATTACACGGTTTCAGTCTTTTAGGTTATATATGTTATGTATGAGACTCGTCTCCCACGGGGGACACAACAGTGTCGGCTACTATGTTACTCAATGTCCAGAAGATAATTAGGAACTTTATTCTTCAAGGAGAGACAATAAATAAAGTAATAGAGCAGATTTTGAATGAACCATAATTACATAATTAATCAAGCTACTTTATCTGGACTCTGAAACACAGCGAGGGTGACCCTCAGTTTCATTCAGCCCAGCGTTTACTGCCTAACGGGACGGAAAGGAAACTGAAACTGAATTTAAACTGAATTAAACTTCATTTATTGGGGGCACAGTGGCATTGAGGGTGGCATGGAGGGTTTCTTTCACATTCCATAAACATGGATATCAGATGAACTGGCTACACCAAACTGAATGAGTGTGTGTGACTGAGTGTATGTGCGTATGTCCAGATAAGGATGGTCACTCTGTCCTGGATGAACCAGCCCAGTTGGACGGTCGTTTCCGGTAGAGAGTGCGCTGTGTGTGACTGGCCTCTGCTTCTCGTCAGTGTTTGTTGAGTGCCGAGAGCATCCAGAAAGTGTTCAGTTTATGTTACAGCTTTCTTCCAAAATGGATTTAATTCATTTTGCCTGTAAATTCTACACAAAACCCCAGGATGACGAAGTGAGAAGAGTCGGTTTGAAATCAAATTTATTAAAAATAAAACACAAATAGAACATGTACAGAAGTTTTCACAGCCTTTGTTCAATACCGTGTTGAAGCTCTTTGACAGAAATTACAGCCTTTTTGATGCTTCAAGCTCTGCACCTGTTTTGAGAAGGTTCTACCATTCTTCTTTGCAGAACCTCTGAAGCTCCGTCAGATCAGGAGTGTTGGTCCACAGCCATGTGTAGATCTCTCCAGAGATGTTCAATCAGGTTCAAGCCTGAGCTTTGGCTGGGCCACTCACGGACATTCTCAAAGTTGTCCCGAAGCCACTTCTGTGTTATCTTGGCTGGGTTTAGGATCGTTGTCCTTTTGGAAGATAAACCTCATCCCAGTCTGAGGTCCAGAGCTGCAGTCATCTGTCCCTCAACCCTGACTGGTCTCCCAGTTCCTGCTGCAGAAAAACATCCCCACAGCCTGATGATGGTGCCACCACCATGCTTCACTGTAGGAATAGTACCTTACCTGGTAGGGGTGGAGTGTTGATAAAGTGTCCAATAGCATCCCACATATTTTCAATCACATAAACAGTATGACACGCAGTTCGCTGATAAGACCATCCTGCGATGTGTCCCCTCTTGAACTCCTCCAACCACTGGAATTGCTTTTGAGGAATACTTCACTTCTAAATGATGCTCAGACAACAGGACGGGTCAGAATGGAAAGCAGCACAATGGGACGATCTTATGGAGTCAGTCTTGTACGGCGGTACAGCGTCCTTGACATGTCAGATGATCAGCCGACTGTGAAACCTGAATCATTTACACTCGTTTGATGTCAAACCTGCCCACCATGTTTCATTCCTGTCAGCTGATTCCTTCTGGATGCAGCTATTGTTTGACAATGAGTGTGTAAATCTGATTTAATCAACTTGACATTGGAACAACAAACAAGTCTGATCTACCCTTCAGACCCGTGTGTGTGCGTGTGTGTGCGTGTGTGTGTGTGTGTGTGTGTGTGTGTGTGTGTGTGTGTGTGTGTGTGTGTGTGTGTGTGTGTGTGTACTGCTTCCTGTTCATCGTTAGTTTCATCACTCAGACTAATCAGACGCAGCTCTGTGGTGTTCTTTCATACTGAATGTAGATCTTTGACATGAATGGAACCATGAACAGAACCTTTCAGTAGAATATTTCGGTTTGCAGTAACGTTATCCTTAATGTCACCCCGTGTGCTAATGGATACCAGCCTCACCGAACATCTGGAATGTCGTGTTGCTCTGATGTACAGTAAAACCCTATATATCCGTCCTGACAACAGATTCGTCTCTGTATGATTTCTAACATGTCCTTTGTTAGTTTTTATAACCAGTCTCCCACTGAATGTGCTTCACATCTGGCTCACAGACCCTCCTGAGGTTTATTCTCCTGTAGCTCCCAAAGCACACGAGGCTTCTTATTTGTACGTCCTTATTTCCTTGTGATTTATCTCACAGTATCAGCAGTGTTGTTGTCTTAGTGTTTTCTTCTTTGCGTCCCCCTTCCTTCTGAAGCTCTTTGAGCAAACGCTTGTGCACTCTGACTTATTGAGCGTGGAGGCTCGTATGAGATAAGGCTTCCTAAAAGCGAACGGGGCTACTTTTACCCTCAAAGGCCCCACAGGAGTGACCAACAGCTTGTCCAGCAGGGGCTTATCGCCAACATGCATTCCCCTAGAATTCGGTCTGGTACGACCCAGCCAGTCATGGACGTCTCAAACTAGGCGTAGGAGCTGAATGTCAGCGTGGCTTTTGTCTGTAGTCTCTTGCGGTAGGTAGGGTCGGGGTCCGGGTCTGGGGGTACCTCCGTGAAATGAGTTTTTGACACTTGGGACGTCTGTAAAGAGCAACACTAATAAAATACTGAAAGTGGTTTTGTGTTTTATGATAGGATTTGACTTTACACACACACAACATCTGCTGAAAGTCTTTAGCCTAAGGTTTAAGGTTTATCAGTTTGGACAGGGGGTCCTGCGTGAAACAGAGCGATGAGGTCCATAGGTCACGTGTTAATGCAGCACTAGTGATGTTAGATGAAGCCCATCACTGCCATGCTGGGAACCTGTGGTGTAAAAAATGCAACACATTGCATCAGTCATTACTGCCCTCGCTGTCGGTCAGTGTGCAGCAGCTGTTGCTCCACAACCATGAAGGAGCTCAGAGAAAGGAGGCGGGGCTCAAACGCTGCTGGTGTTGCTCTTTAATGGGTTGTTGATCAAGTTCTAGATAAGTAAGGGGTTTTTGTTAATGTTCTGGATAAGGTAATACATTGTTGAGGTTCTGGATAATGGGTTCTTGTAAGGTTCTGCTAGGGGGTCATTGGCCAAAATTACTTTCTAGCTTCACAGAAGGTAAAATCCTTCCATATGTTAGATAATTTAACAAATGTACTTGTGACAGATATTATGAAAATAATAGTGACCACTGTAGAACCTAAATGAAGAAAGCAGCAGTGAGGGCTCCACGTGCACCAGCGGAAAACGATCAGCTACACCCCGGTTTCTTCATCCAGGATAAAACCTGGTTTCTGAAAGGTGGTGAGAACTTCCTGACGTGAAAGGGTTTTACTGCTAAACCAATATGAGATTCCAGACCATTGTTATGGATTCTGTTACCTGTAACGTAATGAACCGTACCTGTGTCGCAGGGTATTATAGTGACTGTTTCAGACAGTTCGGTTCTCTCCTGTAAACAGAACCCTGACGGAACACTGCTTTATATAGAGCTACTGGACTCCTGCTGTCCGAACATCACCGTTTATCACACATCACTCTGCTCCTCAGAGAAAGCCTGGAGACTCCATTTTATTGTTCTGGCTGCGTTTGTTGGGTGTAATTGCTCTCTACATTGTGACCCTCACAGCAAGGCAATAACAGACCAATGATGCCCCTCTGACAGCAAAGCTGGCGGTCCGTTGGCATTCAGCTCAGCACTGGATAAGCAGGGTATTAAACAAAATACCACTTTTACTTGGGGACAGCGTTTTGAAGAAATGAATAAAACAATCTGCTCAGAAACACAATATACAGTCTCACAGCACAGAGTTGAATTTTAAAAAGGCTGTGATTTTAATGCTCCAGTCTTCACACTGTAGAGCATTCACACTGTAGAGCATTCACACTGTAGTCTTCACACCATAGAGCTTTCACACTGTCGTCTTCACACCATAGAGCTTTCACACTGTAGTCTTCACACCATAGAGCTTTCACACTGTCGTCTTCACACCATAGAGCTTTCACACTGTAGAGCGTTCACACTGTAGTCTTTACACCATTGAGCATTCACACTGTAGAACGTTCACACTGTAGTCTTTACACCATAGAGCGTTCACACTGTAGTCTTTACACCATTGAGCGCTCACACTGTAGAGTGCTCACACTGTACAGCGTTCACACTGTAGTCTTTACACCATAGAGCGTTCACACTGTAGAGTGTTCACACTGTAGTCTTTACACCATAGAGCGTTCACACTGTAGAGCGTTCACACTGTAGAGCATTCACACTGTAGTCTTTACACCATAGAGCATTCACACTGTAGAGCGTTCACACTGTAGTCTTTACGACATAGAGCATTCACACTGTAGAGCATTCACACTGTAGAGCATTCACACTGTAGTCTTTACACCATAGAGATTTCACACTGTAAAGCGTTCACACTGTAAAGTGTTTACACCATAAGCAGTATGTTAACCCTAATCCAATCCAATCCCAATTCTGGACTGTCTGATCAATTATGATTGCTAACTTAGCTAGCTAGCTTATGTTATGCTGTGTGGATAGCATCTTTCCACAAATCGAAACATATGATTGTCACGGCAACCAGCAGCCACTCCCCCGGGACCCTGAAGATGTGAAGAACAAATGCTGTGCTGAAAAGTTGCTGGTGTTGCTCTTTAAAAGTAGTCTTCCTCATGCTCTTTGTAATTACACAGTCTCACCACAGGGGCCTCCAAATCCCCCAAACTTTAACCAAACTATTGCATTGTTTTAACTCCTTTAATTTTCCTTTAAAAGTGCAAAATTATTAACTGAATAAAGTGTAACACGTGCAGTACATTTTTAGAAACCTGATTTGAAACCTACCTTCCTTACTGTAAACAGTTTTCTGGCGCTGTGCTCACCGCAGACATGATTTTAACATATGTTCAGTATGTTTTTCCCATTTAAACTTTCCCATAAAAAGTCCAGAGTCAATTGGAGCTGGTGTCTGAGAACATGTTAATGGCAGGTGCTGACAGAATGCAAATGAGGCTCAGATACAGACTGAGATCTTATTAGATGTAACTAGAACACCATATGGCCTAAAACATAAACAAGAATTCAAAGAACGCAGCTAATAAAGATTTTAATCCCTGAACAGAAGTCCTCTCGTCTGTCAGCTCTAGTCTTTACTGTGTTTAAAAATAATAAGATCATCTGTCACTGAAATGACGACAGTGAGACGAACATTGTTAAATGTAGTCATGAAATAAAAGTCACTGCTTTTAAATTTCCCTTTATTCTTCTTTTCTGTTCTTATCATTAAATAAAGGGTTATTTTGATGCCATACTGTATCTTAATGTCTTTATCCTTTATGTTCATGTTGCTCAATATATCATTTCCTCATCGTTATCACAATGTGTGCAGTTTCACATCACAAGTTTCAAAAGAAATGAATGAAGCTACACTTTTATAGCTTTCTAGAATCAGCATGAAGCACCAACCAATCAATCACACGCAGTGTACTCTCTATTTTTAAAGAATGGTCCATCTGGAGGACTGTATTGTCCTGGGTTCAACCAGGACAGAGTGACAGTCCATATCTGGGCATTCACTCACACCAGAGGAGGTTAGAGTGGTCAATTCACCTGGAGACCAGAGGAAACCCACACAGGCACTGGGAGAATGTGGAATCCACACCCAGGTAAGGCCTTGAACCCAAGCCCTCAGCATTGGGAGGTGAACGTGCTAACCACCAAGCCACAATGCCGACCCAAAAGTCCCACTCTTCTCATTTTCCTTCACTTTGTCCAGAGGCAGATTTAACTGCCCAGTATTGCTTATTTTTACTCCAGCTCTCCATTATAAAACAAGCCAATGGGCAACAGAGCAGGAAAAACTCCCTCAGAGCTGGAGAAAGGAACCAGTGGAACTTTGGAAGGAACCAGTCATGTACCAGGAGTGCACATCCAAACTAATAACTGTTTATGAACCTTTATTTTCAGAAGGGTACGTCCAAACCAAGAACCGTTGAGGAACCGGCAAAGGCCTGTGAAGCCAGTGCAGTGGGGTGCACTGCCTCCTGCCTGTGTGGCTGTCCATCATTATCCAGTCTGCGGGATAAAGGCCCGGCTGGAGAAATGGGTTTGTTGACAACATTGTTCCGTATATCACAGAGCAGAGAAACAGTCGGGAGGCTGATCTGATGTGATTCCTGGGCTCTTCTCGGTTCCTTGGTTTCGCAAACCTCGCGAGCTGACGCCATCAGCACTGACGCTCAAGTGCTCAAAGTGATTCCAACAGCAACAGTCCACCTCCTTCCTCGCAGGAAGAAAGCCCTTAACAACAAGCTGAGGTCACGAGGGGGAACGGAAGACGAGTGCAGCTTGTTGCTGTTGGAGGGATACACACTTCGCCTCACTTCAATGGAACTGGATTGAAAATAAAGGAAACCGCTGTATGAGCAGAACACTGATGAGGATGCAGATGATGAGCCATCTGCTGCGATTTAATGCTGATGAAATGCATTCGTACAAGTGCGGCATTTTTCCTCTGATCTATTATAATAATATCAATACGGGTTATTGAGATTCACTGCGATCAGAGTAACAATGTGAAACCGAACTGACAGTCGTTTATCTCTTACCCTGGATACAGTTCATCAGACAAGACGTGTTTGATATCTGTGCTTCAGTTCACATCCTTTATAACCAATCTGTTCACGATCTCATTTTAATAAACACACTCCAGAAACTGTACTGACTCCGTTCTGAAGTAACAGAAACAGGTTAAATGTATTAAAGCACTATGGACATTTAAAAAATAACCAAAACCAAAAGTAATAAAACTATCATCCACAGAACATCCTCCTTTATAGAACTCGAAATGCATCTGTGCTTCATCATATTTCTGCATGTGCTTTTTTATATTGAGCTCTCCTGCCATCCAGTCCGAGACGGACCTCTAGTTCCTCTGCCATCCAGTCCGAGATGGACCTCTGGTTCCCCTGCCATCCATTCCGAGAAGGACCTCTGGTTCCCCTGCCATCCAGTCCGAGATGGACATCTGGTTCCTCTGCCATCCATTCCGAGACGGACATCTGGTTCCTCTGCCATCCAGTCCGAGACGGACCTCTGGTTCCCCTGCCATCCAGTCCGAGAAGGACCTCTGGTTCCCCTGCCATCCAGTCCGAGATGGACATCTGGTTCCTCTGCCATCCATTCTGAGACGGACATCTGGTTCCTCTGCCATCCAGTCCGAGACGGACCTCTGGTTCCCCTGCCATCCAGTCCGAGACGGACCTCTGGTTCCCCTGCCACCTAGTTGCCCAGCGGCCATCACTGACATCACCTGTCAGTGTTACAGCAGACATGTGGTGGTCCATCAATAACCAAACCAAACCTGTAAGGTGTAAATGCACCGTAAGAATCTACTTAAGCACTGAGAGACCAGCTTTGTTCGCTGTCCTTTTGCCATGAGGGTATTTGGGTGGTCCTCGTGATTTCTGCTGTCATTGGTTAGTTGTGATTTACAGCCCTCTGGTCTTTACAGGCTCCTCTGAAGGCAGCAGTAGCTGAGATGCAAACAACAACAACAACAACAATAACAATATGTGCAGAAAGTCTGTTTTAATCTGATTTGAAAACAGACGAATGAATGTAAATGACTCTAAAGGTACCGTTTACTGTCGGCTTTAGACAAAGAATGTAGGAGTCGTTTGGTGTTTTTATCGGGACCCCCTGCTGTAATGAGACAGAAGTAAAGCTGCACATACCAAGCCCCCCGATGAGGAACCGGCAGCCCAGCTGAGAGCACATTATCCTCTCCATCTCTGAAATTTCATCTCTACAGAATGCTTCGCATTCCTAATGTAGCTCCATTTTGTCTTTTGTGCAGTTCTATAGAAGCTGTCTCGCTGAGCCGTGGGGACGAGCGTTTAGTGAGGCTAAATTACATTTCTTTGAAATATGGAATCATCTCAGTGAACCGCTCAGAAGTCACAGACCGCACTTCATTATGATACTCATGTAGCATTTTCAATAATTCTATTCAGTTCCCTTCTGCTCTGTATGAGTGAAGCCAAAATTGTCTGCCATGTTAAATTCACAGTGGACACCAGAGGCAGAGCTAAGTATACACAAACATTTGGTTAGACCCACCACCTTCTCTCTAACCAAGCGTCTCAGGTGCTTTCATGTCTACCTTGTTTGGTCCAAAACAGCAGGTGTGAAAGGTGCCTAATACTAACCCTAAACATGGTCCGGACCAAAGGACCAGAATTTAGTCCAATCTAAAGAGGTTGTCTCTGTCCAGATCTGCTGAACCATGGTAGTGTGAAAATGCTGGACTTGGACTTGGCTAATGTCACCCAATAAACAATAGAAGGTGAAAAGAACCAATGTTCTTCCAGCCAAGAACTGCTTCAGTCAAAGCAGATCCTTCACAAGCAGTTTATGATAGATCACTTTGAAAGAACTGTCCTGCTGCTCTAGAGAACTAACCAGCTCCATCACACTCACACTATCATTATAACCGAGAGATTAATCAGTGTCTAAAGATTATGACAAAACAGATTTGGTGATAAATGGTTGGAGTAATAAGGAAGTTATGGTTGGTTTAATTTGTGAACTCATCATATCTCAGTACACCTGTATTTGTTTACAAGCAGATCTTGAGCTCTTTACACACGGATTTGTCGGTCGTTTCTACCAAAACCGAAGATGACCCGCCGCCATTCTGACTCCATGACAGACAGGTACGACTTCATTGCAGGTTGATTCCTTCTGGGTGTTTGATGATGAGAGTATTCTCCATTGACCTCTCAAGATTTGAATCATATTATTTTGTAACCAAAGCTCGAAGCAGGACAACAGTAGGACTATGAGTTTTGTACTGGTGGTTTTTCAGATCATTCTAACGAATAAAAATGAACTGATCAACAGGTTACTGACTGCTGATTGGGCTCCCATGCTCATTGAGCTGTATCCAATACAAAGGCCATAAGGGGATGGCGAGGGGATAGTTAGATGAAGATCTGCAAAAACCACCTGGAGGACTTCATCTAGCACTAGGGGGCTTCCCCCAGGACAGAGGGCCAATCTGGGCATACTCTTCAAAGACAGGGAGAGAATGTGGAAACTTCACCCATATAGGGACTTGAACCCAAGATCCCAATGCTAGGAAGCAAACTTGCTTACCACCTAGCCACTGTGTCCATTATGTCCCGGTTAGATAGACATCATGGATCAGACCTCGCAGTTCAGTACGATTTTGGTACAGTGAGGGTAAATACAGCTCACATTAAATATCAGTTTTGCATTTTCTGAGATAAAAAATTAAAATAAAACAAACAAACAAACAAACAAAAAAACTGTAGATGTAATTTTTAAACTCTTAATATTTACATCTCAGGTAAAGACTATGTGAGCAGTCTGATTAGTGTCAAACTGTGAGAAGAAGGTTACTAAAAGCATGTTCACCACAGCGTGCGTACATGGAGGAGTGCAGCTCCAGGTAAAGACAGTGAGGTAGGAGAAGTGCTGATGTGTTAGTCAGGTGGTCTGCCAGCTGTAAAAAAGGTGCCAATGTAGCTTAATGTGTCCTGGCAGGTGTATCTGCTATGTTCACGGCACAAATAGGATTGAATCAGGCTGCTGCCTGTAGACACCGCATGAGGACTGGTGTTCCAGACACTGCTTTCACTGGGACGACACCTCAGGTTAGACCTACAGAGCTGCCCTCCTTTATGAATGAACATTTCAGACTAATCAGTGATGGACTTCCTGCACCTGAGAGAGTAGAAATACCCACAGTAAAGGTGAACTTCCAGCATGTTCCCTACATTCCTCCAGGTGTGGATGGATACAGCTGACAGATGTTCAGTAATCAGGTGCTGGCAGAATTAATCTCTCTGTGCAACAGGGTGGTGAAGTGAGGGCCGGAGTCCAGCACAGACTGCTGATTTCCCTGCTCCTACACACCAAGTAAACCTGGTAATACACAGGTGAGAAGATGATCAGGGCATGCAGACATGCATTCAGTCTCCCACACCAGATATCATGTTCTGGAGTCCCCAGAGGAAAGACACAGAGAGAACATGGAAACTCAAGACCCCAGTGCTGGGAAGCGAACGTGCTTACCATGCCAGTGTGTCCAGAGTTTAGACCTATACCACCTATACCACCTATATCGCTATACAGCATATACTGCCTCTGCCGCCTATACCACCTATACCTGCTGCAGCAGGGTGTGGAGATCTCTCCATCATAGAAACCACTATGAGATCTTTATTGTATCAGAGGGGGTTTGAGGAGAACATACGAGTGTCTGTACAAAGACTGACGCTGAAACATCACAGAGCTGAAAGAATTCCGCATGGAGGAGTGGGAACGTCGTTCTTCCAGTCGATGTCAGAGACGGTAGACAGTCATTTCAGACATTGGGGGTCCAAACTACTTCTTCACAAGAAAATTACACTTCTATTAATTATAGTTTGCAAATTATTTTCAAAAGACATTTACTTCATTTTTTAAAGATTGAATGTTTATATGTTTAAATATGTTAAAGTCAATGGGGTGACACGTACGTCTACATCCTGAGTGGCATATGTTCTTTGCTGATAGTGACAGAACCAAGGACATCCAAGGAGCAGGACCTAGGTTTACTCTATGTGAGAGAGGGACAATAAAAGATTGATAGAAGCAGGTGATATAATCAGTGGAGATGGAGGCAGCCGCTGTTTATAGATATGTTGGTGGTGATAAAAATGAGCATCAATAAAGGCTTGAGCATAGCAGAAGATTACTCTGAGAGCGAGGAGCTTGGCCACTAAACAAACATTGTTGTCCATCTGACATATGATGTCCTCATCCATGACCAGATAATCTTGCTTAAATTAATAGGTTTTTGCTGCTTACCATGATCAGATTAATTCCGCCTGTGTTTTCTAAAGCAGTAATGATCTCCCTAATCCTCCATCGTTTGGCTGCCAAGTACTTTAATCCTTCAGCCACTAGTGAGGAAATAAGCAGCACAGCCACACTGCTGCCCTACTCTGTGCTGACGCCGGAGTACGATGGGCTCCGTCAGCATCTCACCTTGCAGCAGCTTGAGGTTATTAGAGGCCCCTTCCCGCTTGTCCATGAAAGAACCTCTTTATGAAGACTGCAAGTCATGTTCTGCTCTGTGGAGAAGGAACATACCGAGATGATTCTGGAGCTTCTGACCACCTGTTCCACTGTTCACCTGATCAACTTCAGCTCTGCCTCAGTGGAGGATGCCTGTGTCTTAGAAACCCAAAATAAAGGGGGCTAAGAGGGTCTTTGTTGGGTGGTCAGTATGAGGACCTTTACCACAGTTTCAACATGAACACTGTGCATTTATAAGCCACCTTGGTTTGGATTTGTTTAGTCGGTTTTGTTTCGGTTTGCATTGAACTGAACATTTGTGAAAGTGAAACCGAACAAAATGAAACAATCAAAGGCTGAATACAAAAAACATTTACTGAACATCTTAAACATCCCAGCAGACACACCAACAACGTAAACTGAACCCCATCATGACATTTCAGCAGAACAGGGTCTGTAGATATTGGTGTAGCTGGTCTCTGGTTAGTTTGGTTCCACAGGTGGGTTTGGAACGTTCAGCTTCGAATGTGATGGAACAAACAGCTGTAATTCCACCAGTTCATCTAAACTGCGTCCTCCAGGAAACAGCGTGTCTCTGCAGCACTGCACAAACAACACAGCAACACCTGCGTTAATCAATGCGTCAATGCGTTAATCTGCCCGTCGTATCGGCCCCACGCTCCCGTGTTTAAAGTCGGAGTTCGTACACTCCAGGTTCCCCTCGTTTTCTGATAAAACAGCACAGAACTGTTTTGCGTAGCTGACTGATAATTGAACTCCCTCATCACATAACATCATTATGATATTTCTGACACAAATTTTTTTGCCAAACATGCTTTGTTGCCATTTGTTGGACAATTAATTCTGGTCAGTGATTTGTTCAGTTATTTTCACTTTGAGAACAAAAGCTATGATTTGATCACACCTGTCCGACCTGCAAGAATGAAATCCGTTAAATCAATTTTGAGCAGACTGAACTGAAAACCCATTGTGTCTCATATGGACATTGAGTGGGAAAGGACAGATCTGTATGGGTTGCTGTGGTAACAACAGGTCTCAGTAATGTAGCTACACTGCTGCAATGCTCTGGATCTCCATTACTCTGGACGTGGTCATTGAAACTCTCGAGTGTTAAGAGCATCGAGACCAACACATCTGTACAAATCCGATTTCAGACCTGTTTTTTTTTTGCTGTTCAGATGATCAGATGTCAATCTGGATCCAATCTAGATTTAGTCTTGTGGAGCTGTGTTCCCTGGAATGATGGAGCTCCATACAGTACTTTTGGGATGATCATCCAACATGCTGACCTCACTAATGCTCTACTTGATCCTCACAGCAATGCTCCAGCAGAATGTAGTAGAAAGTCTGGACAGTAGAGACAGTTACTCCAGCAAAAGCAGAATAAACTGTTTTTAATCCCCTTGATTTTAGAAGAAGCAGCATGGCTAGTGTGTCAGCACTGGGGTCTTCAGAGTTCAGGCCTCTATCTGGGTGGAGATCAGGTGAACTGGCTATTGGCTGGTAGAGTAACAGTAGTAGTGTGTTCACCACACAGCTGCAGAGACCTGGGCTTGTGGGTTTGATCCTTGTTCCAGTCACTGTGTGTGAGGAGCTTCCAAAAACACATTGTAGGTGCATGGGCTACACTAAACCGTCCGTGGGTGAAGGTGTGAGAGGGAAGGGGTGTGTGTATTACCTTGCTTTGGAGCAGCATCCCCTGCAGAGGAGCTTTACCCAGTTATAGTGCCTTCAACATTTTCACATCTTCTCACGTTGTAACCCCCCTAAAACAGGTGTAACGACATCAGTGGTTCGTGAATATAGAACAATGAATGCATAAACACTCATATTGCAGATTATTGTTGCTGCATTAATCACACAGAACATAAATTACCCCCTCCCGCCCTCCTTCTCTCCCTCCCTCCCTCCCTCCCTACCTCCTTCCATCCTTCCATCCTTCCCTCCCTCACCTGAGCCACGGCTTAATTTCAGAGCAGTAAAGGATTTGACAGCTCTTTGATAGATCACTGCATACGAGACAAACAGGGACGTTTAGCACGTTTTAAAGTTCTCAGTCCAGACTTCGGGTATAACTGGATGAGACTACTCTCAGATGAGATACCAGCTCAACATTCTGAACAGCCTGGAGCTTCGACGCTGCAGTGGCATTGTGTACTTCTGCCAGCAGATGGGGCTCCTACATGATTTCACTTCTTTCAGAGGACTGAGGGTTGTCCTTGCCAGTGGCCGACAGATCACCACATTTAGAGAACATTTTTGTTATGGATTTTAAATAAAAATAGATTTCCTGCCTCTTCCAGTTAAGTAGCCTGTCATTAAATGCACGACCTAAGAATACGCTCACACAGGCCCAAGTCAACCCGAGAGAACACAGAGCAAACCAAACAGCACAAATCAGGAGCACAGTGTAAACAGTGCTGATAATTAATGCAGCACAATTATGATCCTTCAGAGTGAAGGAGTTCGGTAAGCTGTGAATTAGACCAATAACAACAGAGAAGAGTGTGTACTTACAAAAGCTCAGGAAGGGTCGGGAACTAATACTAGGCTGAATTTAGAAACATGCAGCCCAAAGTGGCCCTTTAGACAGGACAGTGCAGGACAATGCAGGACAATGCTGACAAGGTTCAACTGAGTTCCAAAACAAATCCATTTAAAAAGCCCGAAACAGGCCGAACTGAAAGAGACCAGCTTTCCAACACTTTGTTCCCAAAAGCCTCAAAATCAGATCAGCGATCCCTGAGCTCTGCACCCTTAAAATGATGCCTCAAGGCTTTAATAAAGAAAAGGGTTGCATGATTAAAGGGTTCTTCAGATTGATGGAGAACTTGCTGTAGAGGGTTCTATATAGAACCTTTTTGAAAAGGGGTTCTGTACGATGTCAAGCTTGTTACAATAAACATTTTATATTGAACCCTCTCTAACTCTGAACCCTTTCACAATAAAAAGACTTTATTCTTTTAATTCTGCATCTTTAAGGGTGTCGAGCTGAAGGATGCGAGTGTATGATTTGTGTGATTATGCATTTTTGATGAGTCATACTCACCTTTAAGGAAAGAAAACCTCAAATAAAAACACTGAATTGAAAGAAAAACTGAAAACAATAATGAAAATGAGAAAAATAAAAGAGATTTCCAGAAGCATCATCTAAATGAATAGAAATGTTCAGTGAAACTGCCCGATCACATGAAGGTTCTGTCCACTGGTCAACACACATCACCATAAAGAATAAAACATTGAAGTGTTTGTTAAAACCTGTACATTTTACAGCCACTAATGTCTGGTGCTGTCGCTCCCAGTAAGCAGTTAACGCTTACTGGTGTAACTATTAGCTAAAGGTGCTCGTTATCAGGCTCCTCAGCAGGTGCTTCCCTGAGCGGGGGAAACCTGTCTGACTGGTGAATCAACTTTATTGCACGGGGTTGTAAAGTTGCTTTGAGGGGTCGCCAGTTTTCACTGACCCACCAGGACTGTCTACATTAGAAGACAGAAAACCAGCAAAACACACAAGATAATCATTCCATTCAAATAAAGAAAGAAGGCTATTCAATATGATCGTGGCCTTCGCACCACAAACGTTACCCTAAAAAAACATTTATTCAATTATTCTAAAAAACAGCCAATCAAAGACAAAGACCACCGCTGCTGATCAGCTGTACAATCAAACTCTCCCAAAGCAGAGATTTAGACACTATCATAAACACACTCTGGACCCATATCCGATCCTATGTGACCTCTTTTTAATGTGTAGTATTAATCACTGTAATATCTACTCAATACCTGTTCAGAAATGTATATTCACACAATTACATGAACAACCTGTAACAGTGTAGTTTAGATCTTTTTCATACTAACAGTGTGTTATTGTTTGTATAAAGTGCTGCTTTAACAATTCAATAATAAACACATCTCTGTACAAAGCAAGCAGAAACTATGCTCATTTAGTCAGTCAGACAGACAGTCAGTCAGTCAGTCACAGTAAGAAATACAGTCAGTCAGCCAGTCAGTTAGACAGTCAGTCAGACATTCAGTCGGTTAGACAATCAGTCAGTTAGACAATCACAGTCAGTGAGTCATTCAGACAGACAGACAGACAGACAGTCAGACAGACAGTTAGACTGTCAGTCAGACAGTCACAGTGACTCAGTCAGTGAGACAGACAGTAAGTCAGTCTGTCAATTAGACCATCAGTCAGACAGACAGTACAAGTCAGTCAGTTAGACAGTCAGTCAGTTAGATAGACAGACATTCAGTCAGTTAGACTAACAGATAGACAGTCAGTAAGAGACACAGATAGACAGTCAGTCAGTTAGACTGACAGACAGTCAGTCAGTAAGACAGTCAGTCAGTCAGCCAGTGACGGTCAGACAGACACAGACAGTCAGTTAGTCAGAGAGACAGTCAGTCAGACAGACAGTGAGACAGTCAGTATGTAAAGTACAGGAGGTCATTCCTACCTGTGGTCATTAAACTCTGTAACTCCTCCCTTAATGGGTGACCACTGTGAACCACTGTGTCACTGGTGCAGTGTGTTCATTTTATTGATCTGTGCAGTAATTCTGAATGTTCATATTTATTTATTAGAACTATTGGCTTTTCCAGAAGTATTTATTCTGCTGATTCTTTTTAACACTCTGTTATTTTTATTATTACTCTATTTTTATATCTGATACAGGTGGGAGTAGCTGTAAGAATTTGCAGTTTCCATCTCTGGAAGTAGTTCTGGTTCTGGGGGCAGGGTTTTATCTGACAGTCCGCTCCGGGTTTTACCGGGTTTTATCTGACAGTCCGCTCCTGGTTTTACCGGGTTTTATCTGACAGTCTGTTCCGGGTTTTACCGGGTTTTATTTAATAATCCGCTCCGGGTTTTACCGGGCTTTCGCTGACAGTCCGCTCCACTCTGCTCCGGGTTTTCTCTGGGAGTCCGCTCCGGGTTTTGCCAGGAGCGCAGATCCAGCCCCTGCACGCCGCTGCTCGGTCGGGTCGGTCAGTGTGCAGAACCGGCTCGCGGTGGCGCTGGTCGTTTGGAGCGGTCTGACGGTGGGCTGCTCTGCGGAGGCGCTGTGCGGGTCGGTCCGCCGGCTCTGGGCTCGGCTCGGCTCGGTTCGGCTGGAGTGGATATGGAGTGAAGTGATTGGTTCCGCCGCTGAAGTTCGGAGCGGAGCTGCTCTCCGGCTCGGCCGCTGTGCGGGACCGGGACCGGGACCGGCCAAACCCCGATCTGAGCAGGAGCGAACCGGGACACGGGGACAGAGGGACTTACCCTCGGCTTTTAGAGAGAGCGAGTGAAGGAGTGTTGGAGGAGTGCTCTGTGTTGGAGGAGTGCTCTCTGGGAAGAGTGCTCTGTTGGGAGTGAGAGTGTTGGGGGAGTGCTCTCTGGGAAGAGTGCTCTCTGTTGAAGAAGTGCTCTGTTGGAGGAGTGAGAGCGTGTTGGAGGAGTGAGAGCGTGTTGGAGGAGTGAGAGAGTGTTGGAGGAGCGAGAGTGTGTTGGAGGAGTGCTCTGTTGGAGGAGTGATGGCTGAGCGGGGAGCCCGGCTGCTCCTCTCTCTCCTCTGTGTCACCATCTCCGGATCCAGCGCTGAGAGAGGTCAGTACTGCACACTTACAACTTTACTAATTACACCTACACTACTACACCAATAATAACTACACCAACAACTACAACTACACCAATAATAACAACACATACAAAATTACACCTACACTACTACACCTATACCAATAACTACACCTACACTAACTACACCAATTACTACACTACACCAATAATAACTACACCTACACTAACTACACCAATAATAACTACAACTACACCAATAATAACTACACCTACACTACACCAATTACTACACCTACACTAACTACACTAATAATAACTATGCCTACACTAACTACACTAATAATAACTACACCTACACTACTACGCCTACACCAATAATAACTACACCTACACTACTACGCCTACACCAATAATAACTACACCTACACTACTACACCTACACCAATAATAACTACACATACTACACCAATAACTACACCTACACTAAATACACCAATAATAACTACTCCTACACTACTACACCTACACTAACTACTCCTACAACACCTACCCCAATAATAACTACACCTACACTAACAACGACATCAATTACTACACCTACACTAACTACACCAATAATAACTACACCTACACTAACTACACTAATAATAACTACACCTACACTAATAATAACTACCCCTACACGACACCAATAACCACACCTACACCAACTACACCTACACTAGTACACCTACATCAATAATAACTACGCATACACCAACTACTAGACCAATAACTACACATCCACTAATACTCCCATAACCACATCTACAGTACTACACCTACACTAACTACACCGATAACTACACCTACACCAACTACACCGATAACTACACCTACACCAATAATTACACCTACAGCAACTGCACTAATAATGACTACACCTACAACTACACTAATAATGGCTACACCTACACCAACTACACTAATAACTGCACCTGCACAAGTACACAAATAATAATTGCAACTACACCAATATTAACTACACCTACACAACTACACCAATAATTAAATTTACACAACTATACCAACTATATCTCCATCAACTACTCCTACACTAACTACTACACCTACACAACTACACCAATAATAACTACACCTACACATACACCAATAATAACTACACCTACACCAACAAATAATTACACCACTACAGCAATAACTACTCCTACAACACCTACCCCAATAATAACTACACCTACACTAACAACTACACCAATAACACCAACTACAACTGTACCTACACCAATAATAACTACACCAACTTTTACACCCACTCTATCATCTACACCACCTATACAATCTACAGTAATTACACCAACTATACCACCTACACTAACTAATATACCATTTACACCACAAAATACAATACCAACAAATACACCAACTACTACTACAACTATACAAACTACACCGCCAATTACTATACCATCTACACCAAGCTACACCACCAACTAAACCTACAACACCTTTAACACCAGGTAAACTGGGCGATATGGAAATAAACACAGATCCCAGATCAGAGTTCCAGTGCTCTACCAGTGTTTGACTAGCTGCTGTAGCTACTTCAGCTAACGTTACCTCAGCTACGTTAGCTACGTTAGCTATCCCAGCTAACAGCTTCTATCTCAGTAAATATATAATCTTATATATCTATAATGAAATCCTGAGGTAATAGTTTACACTTCGTTTGTCAGTGTATATTTCTGTTTGTGTTTGGAGTAAATATTACCTCAGATTAACAGAAACGACAGGCTATTAGACAATAAGGTGAAATCTATCATTTCCTGAAACATTGAGTCAGAGCACGTCCGTCTGTCCGGATAAACCTGTTTACAACTTAGATTTTCAATTCAAAGACTAATTAAAACAAACGTTATTCAAGAACACAGTTTACAGCAGATTGAAAGAGATGAATGAACTGGACTCTGAGTGGGAACGTTAGTGACACAAAGTGGCGTTTTGACCTAAACATTGGTGAACCGTCGGTGGGCTGTTAGTGAGCTGATGGTGGGCTGCTGTCCGGCTGCAGTCAGAGGTGTTGTACAACAAAGTGAAGTGAACGTTGTCATTCAGACTACACAACAATCGGCGCTCAGCTGAACGAGACTGCATTCTCTTAACACTGATATTTATGTAACATGTACATGTAAGAATATTAGACAATAAAAACAACACATTAGTCCAGAGATAATGCACAACGTGTGTGTGTGTGTGTGTGTGTGTGTGTGTGTGTGTGTGTGTGTATAAGAATAAGAAATAATTGCACGTCAGTCTCAGTAAGTAATATTGCACAGTGGACAGTTTGTCCAGTAGTGTGTCCAGAGGAGGGGGGTCCCCCCATGTGAGCCTGGTTCCTCCCGAGGTTTCTTGCTCCAGCCCTGAGGGAGTTTGTCCTTTGGCTCAGCGGGGTTTATGTCTTTGTCCTTTGTTTCATGTGTTGTTCATCTCTTCATTTTTGAATTCTGTTAAGCTGCTTTGTGACAACAGTTGTAAAAAGTGCTATATAAATCATTTTGATTTGAGCAGGATGTGATAAAGGACTTAGTGATAAGGACATCGAAGTTATTGCGCAAGAAATAGTGGCTTTGAAGAGTCCAGTTATAATAAATAAATATCTAATGTCTGACGGTCGCTGTGGATATTCAGAAATCATGCGTGTTCGTGAGTAACGGGAGTTCAGTAGTCTAACGGTTTGTGGAAAGAAGCTCTTGCTGAGTCTGGCAGTCTTGCACTGCCCCCTGCGGTAGTGCCTTCCAGATGGCAGGAGGCTGAACAGTCCATGGACAGGGTGGGTGTGGTCACAGATTATCCTGGTGGCTTTGCTAAGGCAGGTAGAGATGTATGGAAGGAAATGGACTTATGAGTTCTCTGCCACCCTCACCACTCGCTGGAGGGACCTTTGGTCTGAGACAGTGCAGCTGCTGTACCTGACAGGGAGGCTGGTGTTCAGGAGGTTCTCTATAGTTCCTCTGTAGAAAGTTGTAAGGATGGTGGTGGTGGGGAGGGGGGGTTTGCTCTTCTCATCCATCTCAGGAAGAGAAGGTGCTGCTATTGATCAGGGAGGTGGCTACCACCAGTAGAACCACTGTATGGGCAGCACCTGTAATTAAAAATATTCTGACTTTTAAATTTGAAGAATTTTAAACACATTAAACAATAAAATGAAAACACTGTTTTTAAATGAAGCCAGTAAACCAGTCTGTTCACGTTAATGTGGTGAGAAAAACACGACGGGCGATGTTAAGGTCAGCGATGTGGTTGTGATACTGTAAGGCCTGGTCTCTACCTTGAATGCAGGGACTGTTATTGTCATTGTCGTACAGTCCTATTGTCTGTGTGTATTCTGAACGCCGCTGTTGTGTTCAGAATACCAGCTCAGGTCTGACGATACTCGACTGGACCGTAAGAAGGTCAAAGCTACAGTATAAAGAAGCCGGACGTCTCACTTTGTGTCCAAGACAAACGACAAATTCGTCAAGTAACAACATGTTCGGTCGAAGGAAAAGTGCTGTCTGTTGTGTTCGGTTGTGAAAGCTCTGTGCAGGGGTTTTCCCGATGGAGTTTGTCGGCTGAGCTATTTGGAATTCTGTCCTGGTGTTCTGTGAGCTCGTGCTGATCGTAGATGTGCTCCTGTTGGAGGTCAGTGTAGAAAGGAAGGAAACTGGTATGAGGGCGGCTCGCGCTCCCAGAAGCTTAGTGAATACAGTTTGATAATGGACCTCCAGGCTGATGGTCAACTGGATGTGGATGATATTGCTTTTCTACCAGGAACGTAGCTCGAGCCGCCGCGCCGTCCTGCGCGGGGAAGCTGATGAAAGCTGCTCTCCTGCATAAATAGCGAAGTGCTGTGGTAAAAAGAAAAAAATCACAGGCTTTGCTGGAGATCAGCACGAAAGAGACTGATTGGGGGGCTGGGAGGAATGGGCAGACTCTGTCGGGAAAGTAATAAAACCAGGAGATTAAGGGGGAATGGGGAGCTCCTTTGGGACTTCTGATTGTTTCCAGAGGATTGGACTGGGACCTACATGTGGAGAGAGACGGAGAGGTTTCAGATTACTAATTGTTGGGTCCCCTTCTGAAAATATCTGTTTATTCGAAACACATTTTTGAGGCCTTGGAACTTACAGACTTGATCCATCAGCAGCGTTTTTAAAGGTTGAGCCGAGAGAACCGGGCCCGACCCAGCAGCAGGAGAACGGACCCGTTTCCATGTTTCTGGAGGACCTGCTGGCGTCCGTGGCTGTTTCTGTTAAACTCCTCTGCAGTCTTCTGTAAATCCTGTTTGCATTCCATGTTATCTCGTTAATCCTGCTGCGAACTGTGCACTGATGGTTTCCCTGTGGACGACGTAAATAACGTGCTGGACTGTATAAACACTTTCACAAGCATTCTCAACAAATTTCTCCCACAGTCTCCAGACTTATGGAGGAAACATGTCTGCGAATGCATTTAGGTGTCAACTTCAAAGATCTGGCCAGGCAATATCGTTAATATCGATATATCGAGATGTTTTTTGTTAGGCAGGTTATTGTCTGTGTGTGATTTATTCCCTGTGAAGAGTGAGGGAGGGGTTTGTGTGGAAATGGTTTGGTTCTGGACGGAACAGAGTCCAGTCTCGTTCAGATACTGCCGTAGAATCATCGTAATAATGATGCATGAGGTCAGTATCTGTAGATAACGAACATTATGGGATCAAGCAGATGTTTAGAAGTTTATCCAGTGTTTGCTGATGCAGGCCTGTTTATTACGGTCTAGAATATAGTAGGCACTGCTGTCAGACTGGTGTGGGATTTCGTTCGGTGGTTGTGATGAGAACCACACTTGTGAAGAGTTTAATGTCTCTGAAAGTTTTATATCCATCACAGATTTTGCACAGAATGAACCGGAATGCTGTGCCGGAAGCCTGAGGCACTGCTGTGCGAGATTTTGATCTGTGTGTATTTTTAATAAAGACTTTATTTCACCGTTTATAACGTCATCTTTAAAGCCCAGAAGACGTGTGTAGTTTCAGATTGGGGTTTTGGACAGTAAATATAACGGCTGTTCACTCTCGACCACACTAAAGAGTCTTTTAATTTGTATTTATATTTGTTTCTCTTTTAAAGGAAACGTGTAATAAAATGTCTCTGCAGAAACCACAGATGATGTAGATGCTGTACTTTGCTGGTTTGTGAATTTTCAGGCCTCATTTCTGTCAGGATACAAACGCTGTAAAATAACGTTCAGGTTAATGCAGCAGTTCGGCATCACGTCCCTAAACGTCCCTCAGTAAATACCTTTCAAATGTATATATCATGTATTTTTATTCATTTTTAATAAATGTAATATAATTTCCATATCAGCAGGCGTCCCATTTCCCCAGTGTCCCTTACGGAACATCCGTTCGCACTGAACGTGATGGACGGATCATTTCGTCCATTGCTGGAGTAAACACTGCGGTTCCGTGTTTGTCAGCTGAGAGAGTGTTCAGCTTGTCCGAGTGTCGATGGTGTTCGTATTGCCTCGGCCTGTTTGTTGACCAGCGTCTGTATCGGTCCATTCCGCCGCGTTACGCCCATTATCGTAAGTCATCATGACTCCTACAGCAGTATGTTTTCAAATGTCAGGAAACAAAGAAGATCAATATCACTGTAATAAATTCAACAATGTCAGCAGTCGAGTCTTTCTGGAGGCCGGACCTCACAGTGACCCCCAGCTGAGGGTCACTGTGCTTTATTCGGTGAGGTGGACAATGGGCTCTGGGCTAATTGCCTAATGTTCAAATGAAGCCTTGCTGGCAGGTCTGAAACTGACGGGGATTGATGGACGTGTTGTTTTTGTGGCTGAATATTTGTCCGCATGGCTGTCGGGGTTCAGCGGCGGGAGCGCGACAGCGCGAGAGGTGTGTTTTGTTTGTCTCTCTGAGCTGCCACTCACAATTTAGCAGGAAGCTGAGCTGGATTTGGACGAAGTCGCTGCACAGCCCAGCGAGTCCCGAAACACAGCTGCCTCGTGTTGTTGCACGCAAGGAAGCTTAATGGATAAACTACGGCATTCTTTATGGTTTGGAGGAGCTGAACGTTTGATCTGATTCTTCTGATCCGAGTTCTCTTTAGCTTCACCACCTGAAACCAGAACTTACCCACACAAAAGTTTACAGTGTAACAAAGACAAATCTTGGTGGAGGCCCCGTTCTGGACTTTCAGGTGTGAAACTCCCTGAAGCTGGATAACTCGCGACCAAAGTGACCTGCAGATGTGACATGAGTTCACCACCCTTTACCTTTTCCTCTCCAAATGAATTATGCTGTACTTTCCAGTGCTTGGTTGATGTCCACCAAAATGCGTCACATCAAACCATATGAGCACGTTCTTTCCACTGATTGCTCAGAGCCGTCTGCACTCGGGGTGTTTGCAGAGCATTCTGGGATGGAACAAAACAGTAACTAGAAGAAGGTTCTGGTTCTGGTCCAGTGCAGATTTGTGTCCAGTTTAACTTGAGCAGTGGATCATAGCTGTAGTGATTATCTGACCCGCATACCGTCTTATTCTACACCTGCAGACCCGTTCATCTCAAACCCACCCAGTACACCTGATGATTGGGTCAGATTGAGGTCTGATAAACCAACTGCTCCAGAGTTCGTTTAAGACTGGACCAGTTTACCCATGAGTGATACGGAGTCCAGTTTAACTGGACCGAAAGGTGGCACAGATCATGGTCTAGACCAATGGAGCAAAACTTGATTCAGGGCTGGATCATCTGAAGAATACTCAACAGGTGCTGTACTGAAACCGAACTGACAGTTCGGGCCGAACTGAAATTCAGCCAGCTGTGATCGCATCGGGCCGAAAATCAGGCCGGATTAAGAGTCTAAGGAAAGGTCAGCTGTTCATCCTTGGTGTGCTGCATGGTCTGATATATACCACATTTTTTCGGAGAAAGCTTTGTTCTCCAGGGAACCGACTGCGTTCCTCCGTGGGAGAGTTGTGATTCTAAGATTAGTTTGCTAGTTAGAGCCTCAGCCTCCCTATAGGGCTCTGAGCTGTTGCTCTTCTCTGTAGAAGTTAATTGTAAGACTCGGTATGTTGGTGAACCCCTGCTGCTGTGTCCCCTGCCAGCTTTCGGCAGCTGGGGAGGATTATGGCGCATGTGAGCTGTGAAAGCTCATGCTTGGTGGAGCGAAGCCCAGTCTGAACTACATTTAGGTCATTTTCACTGCTTCCCTGGAGATGAGCTGCAGTGCTGAGCAATTCTTTCCTTATTTTATAAGTGTACCCTGGCAATGTAATCAACGTCTGGGCACCTGTAGTAAATGTAGTGTAAACCAGTGGCGTTCAGTATACCAGTTGTACTCATGTATTAAAAGAAGATTTGAACTTTAGTTCCCTGTTGGACTGGATACAGGAGGAGATACGGTTGGACATGCATGTGTACAGGTTCCGTACGGCATCAGCTGGGCCTGTAGATCCTGCACACTCGTAGGTTGCTGAAGCTGGTGTCCCGCTGCTCCCATCCTCGCTCGATTGGTGATAAATCTGGCGAGATCTGATTTCAGATTGGACTTTGGTTGCATCACTCGTAATGTGACAAACAACGACCACATCAAGTCCAACGATGGAAGTGCAGGGATCCAAGAAGAGTGCCGAAGTTACCGATGTCTGTCGTTACTACAGAAACCCATGCCGATCGGTTTGTGGTGGACACCCAGATCTGATCTACTGTCAGTAAAGACTGATCGCTCCACGGATCTGACCTAAAAAGTCTGATACACCAACTATAACTTTACTCAACTCAAGCTCTTCTGCTCCAAGAAAAGCAACATATTGCGCCGCCTGTTCCACTGGCAAATAGCCCAGTTCTGAATTTCTAAGTGAATAATAAGTCCCTGGAAAACTGCAAATCGTCTTAATTTGATTCTACTGTGCCGTCTGGCATCCTCGCCCCTCTTCACCACAGCGTCTTGTTTTTATCATTCTCTTTGGACGTCTTCCAGAAGTCTGCATTACGAGTTTGAGAAAGTTCAGTCCTCTACCTGACAGCTGGTGGAGAGAACACCTATGAGCAGTTGATGGGAATTATTTTGCTGTATGTGAACCAGAACTGAACGAAGCCCTCACGTCGTCCAACTGGAGAAGGCGTTCGCCAGGGCCAGTTAGAGAAGGTTGTGTTTGAACCCATTTAACACTGACCCAGTTTGGTCGAATGTTTTGCTGCCTTTCTCTTTTTTTCCAGCAACACAAGGGCAGCCTGGCAGCTCACACCCCCAACCAAATGAATTAGTATTGTTCCCCTCTCGGTCTTCCTGTCTTCCTCTGGATCATCAGTCAGGAACAGGGTGCGGAGTATTCTTTGTGACCTGTTTTCCAAACTGTACTTAATCTTGGGACAAAGTGACGGGCTCCTGCAGCTAGACTGCAGAAACACCCAGCTTGCTTCTTTTCAGCGTTATGGTCCTGTTCAGCATTTCGTAGTTTGGCGTTACAGAGCCTCGAGTGCCTTTTTCGATTCTGCTTTGAGTCCGTGTTTCGCAGCCCGTCGGTTTTATTCGTAGTTTTCTGATTAAATGCCAGGAAGGAGCTGAAGGAAAGTTGGAGTGATTCCATAACTGAACTACTTCAGCCCCTTTTCCACTGTGGAACCGTTCTGTGAACCGTTTGGTGCATTTCCACCAAAAAAATAGGATCCAGAACCTGAAACGTTTGTTCACAGCGGGAACCAAGGATTCAGTTTTTCAGCTGGAACCGCTGTGGACGTCTAGCTGTACATGAGCAATGACATACCATTCATCTCGTACGGTGTCGTCTTCTACATCTTATCTCCAAAAGTTGATCCATGTTTGCTTTTTGGTCGTCTGTACATGCTACCATCTTTTCACTCCGTTTAGTCACGCTGTGCAGCGCCCTCTGTTGGTGACGTATTCTGGAATGTGTCCTCGGTTCCACTAAAACTGGTGTAAACTGCTCAATATGAGAAGCACGAGTGTGAAGAACCTCCCTTGAGTTCTGTACCAAATCAGGGCTTTTCATTGAACCAAAAAATCTTTAATTTTCTTTTGTTTTATTTCTTCTCAGTTCTCAGATTTTAGATTCAGGTTTCTCTTCTCCTTTAGTTTATTATTAAATAAAACTTTGTGGGGAAAGAACGGGTAGATCTTCACAACCTGCTGGTGCTAAGAGTAAAACCTACAAGAAACAAAGCCTTTTCTCTCTTCAGTGATTCTAGAAGAGACCTTTCTTTCATTTCAGAGCTGTGGTAGTTTGTTTGTCCAGCCATGTGTCTCGGAACGGCCGAGAAATGCCACGTCAAAGCAACAAGAAAAGGAACGTCGTGCAGCATGAACATCTCTTCTTCAGTACCACGGCAGGAAACAAACCCAAGCGCTAAGATCATTGAAGATGATTTAAGTGTACCCATTCAGTCTCTCAGCGTTAGTGCGCTTTTGACGGACGCTGCAGGGGCCCGTCCCCCGCTCGCTGGAAAAAGAGGGGAAAGCAGTTGATGTGCTGTTGGGTGCTGCGCCCATCACAGAGGCAGGATTGTGAATGTGCTTAAACACTCTTGCCAGCCTGCCAGAACTCAGCCCGTGGCTCTTGGCAGCTCCAGACGTGGTGAAGATCTCTGCTGTGCTGAGTCTGGCAGCTGCTTTATCACAAAGGTCCAGAAAGGGCACGTCATACTCTCCTGCTCCAAACGCGAACGCTCTCTGAGAAGTTTGCTGAGATTTACGGAGACAGAAATTGCCGTTTCGGGAAGCTACTTACAGCATCAAATGAGTTTAATTTGGATATTTTAACTGTTTGAGGATAAATATAAGTCCTGATTTAAGTCCTGGGATTAGTTTTAGCTGGGGAGGGGAGTCATTTAACTGCAGGACGTCGGTGAAATTCGCACTGGACTGTAAAACTGGAGATGGGCGTGGCTGCTCGATTTGCACTGACCCCTCCTCCGAAGCGCACTGATAAAGTATTAGATGATGATGGTCAGTCGGATATCCCTTAAGTGTGAAAGTAAGCTGCCCTCAACCAGCCGTGTTGAGTGAGCTCTTTCAGTCCTCAGTTCGCCTGCATCTGCAGAAGGTCTGAACATTTACCACCGAGGAACCTGTGCCTCCTCGCCGCCTCCTCGCCGCCTCGGTATCGAGAAACACTAATCCCTCCTTTTCCAGAGGATCTGAATATTTACACACATCTCCATTCACACTGATCTTATATAACCCGAGCTTATTTTACTCCTCCTTTTACAGGAGGTTAAAGGAGGACGTCGGAATATGCTGGAATGTTCAGTCAGGAAAAGTGGTGCATTCAGGATAAAATCACTGAGAACCTCCAGTAAAACGACTTTATTCTCCTCCTCATGTTACACCAGTCCAGCAGAGCTTTAGTCTCATTAATCTTAGTCACCTGCTGACCAGTTACCCGTTCGTACTGATGGTGGCGTTACGTTGGACAGTGTGTCTGTCGGAGGGATCTGCTCTCTGAATCTGCTGAGAGGGGCAGACGCTGTTGTGTGGCCATAGAGACGCTCCTCGGAGCAAGTCCTGGAGGAGCTATTAGAGAGCCGGTGGGATCACACATTACAGCCTCTTTAATGCACAGCTGTCACGTAATGGCATTTCTGTGGCGTGTCGAGGCGCTGACGTGGTCATAAATTCAACATTAAGAGGTTTACAGCGCTAAATGAAATTAAACGGCAGCCCTCGCTGAGCATATCATTGTTTTTTCTCACGGGGGGAGGGCTCTTAATTGGACCCTCGTTCAGTTCCTTTGTGTCATTTCATTATAGAGGTCGTTTTATACACCGTGCGCCTGCAGTGTGTTTATACATGGTTTTCATTTTCCAGCAGCTATTTCAGATCTTTTATATTTAGAGGTCAGTTTGAAAAAGATCCAAACATTTATGGACCATTTGGGAACGTCACGGTTACCCCGCTGGTCATCGGGACAAATTACCTTCATTTTATTAGAACGCTGTTGTTGACGCTCCTTTGAGGAGAAGCAGATGTTTATGGTTATTAAATGGACAGGCAGCAGCATGCAGAGACGGTGTGCGGGACAGAACCACCGTGATTGTGACGACGTTGTGACAATGTTAGCTTTACTCTGATCCATTTCAGTGCTTTGCTCTAGGACACTCAAGTCGTGTCCTTCCAGTTCAGGGATTCGAACCAGCAACCTTCCAGTCACAAGGCTGGTTCCCGAACCCCCAGACTGAACAGAGGTGTGGGAAACGTGTGGAAAAGAATAAAACATTTCATAAAGGTGTAGTTTTACACTGTAGTTTTACACTGAATTATGTTTCTGTAGTTGTTGAGGTTTCAGCATCAGTTAAACGTTTAAATAGCGTGTAATAGCAAATGTGTGTCTCGCGTCGGTCAGTGAATGATGAGGAATCGTGATGCTTATTATGGTGTGTCTTACTGTCTTATTCTCCCATAAAGCACATATGTCTTGTATATAATATATGGAAGGTGTCCCTCTTCATTTTTTCATTGTCTCTTTGGTGACGTTTCACCATTAAATCAGTTATTAATGCAGAATAGCTTTAGGGCATCCAAACCACAGCGCTGTGTTTTTCCAGTCCTTCCAGTTCATTTTCCCCATCATCTGTCATTCCTTTGGTATTTCTGCAGACGTTTCATTATAATTGCAGTTATGAATGTGTGTATGTGTGTGTATATATAGATATTATTCATTGACCTTGTTGGGACCATCAAGACGCCTGGTTGAGTGTCTGGTGGCCTGGGGTCAGGCTTCTGCTGTGCATACACAATGAGAGCTGTGGAGGTTCTGTTGGTTGAAGGCCATGAGCGACGGGCTGATGGAAACCAGCTGTTGGCGCTCTCTATGGCATCTCGGCGTCTGACCCCTGAACCTGGAACTCTGACCTGTGATGGATTAGATTTAGAACTGCTTGGACAAAGGGGAGGACAAAGCCAGCAGGAGCACCTGCAGAGTGGACTTGGCATTCCAGTGCTGGATCCTCGGACACTTGTCTGGCGAAGCCGGGGGACGTGTTTCTGATGGGATGGGTTGTCATTAAGGGAGGCCAGCTGTTACTCTATAACCATAATGAGTTGACCAGTGGACAAGACAGGAAGAGAAACGGTGATAAAGTGCATTCGCAGTGACTCAGGCACACGTCCATTCACTGTCCACTCTATTAGACACTCCTACCGAGTGTCTCCACCTTGTAGATTTAAAGAAGCTCATCTCATCGACCAACTCACAGTATGAGTTGGTCGTCCTCTAGTCCTTCATCAGTGCTCACAGTGAATGTGGAAAGGTGGTCTCACACACACACACACACACACACACACACACACACACACACACACACACACACACACACACACAAATATGCAAACATACATGTAGACTGTCGCTGCTTCGCTGGAATGAGGTTTAGCAGGGTGGGTTGTCCAGACCGTGTCCACCGTGGACGCAGACAGTTGTTCTTATTAATGTGTGTATTATTCAGAACGGCGTAAAGATCGGTCTCCAGCGTGCTTTTGAGGCCACCCTCAGCAGCTCTGACAGGATAAAGATAGACAGGAAAGCCTCCGTCCTGTATCTCAGCCAGAACCGTAGAGCCTCATCCAATCGTGACCCGGGTACAGCAGATGGCAGTAAGCGCGGGAGTCGGTGTGTTGCAGGGAAGGTAATTGCCTGATTATATGGATGTGGGATTTGGATGTGTGGAAGTAGGTGCACACTGACATTCACAATGCTGCTCTTAGCAAATGTAGCCACAGATGTTCCGTGTGATTGTGGAGTTTAATTTGGGAATGTGTTCTTGCACACTGTTTATTCCACATCCTGCTCCTGCTCCTCTCCTGCTTCTGCTTTAAGAGGTGCATCACATTTTACTCTCTCCTCCAAACTCGCTCTTAGAACATCAGCTTCACCTCTGAAACATCTCACGTTTAAATCAGACTTTCAGGTGTAAAAGTTGACGGATGGACGAACCCTTCGATTGTTTCTGCTGTCCTACAGATATTACACTGAAGACCCAGTTTGTTCATTCATTAATAAATGAAATAAAGTGGAAATTTAATGCCGGAGGACAAAACACTAAATTTACTTGGTCATGTACCGAACTGACCGAATTTATAAAGCTGAACACTGTAGTCACCACCGTGCGTGACGGGGTTAAAATACAGGCTCTCGGATGAGGTTGTCACTTCAGGCTCGTGAGGGCCCACCCACACCAGCCCACCCAATAACCCTGCTGCTGCCGCCGCCGCCGCATTCCTAGCCTGGCAGGCCAGTGGTTCTCGGCCAGGTTGGTGTCACGCACTGCCTACCCAAAAGAAGGGGGTCAGGGGTTCAAGTGCTCCCCCTGGGTAAAGCCTTAGTTACACAGTGACCGCACCTCAGCCCCACGCTGACTACAGCGGTAATTAATTTCTAATGAGAGCGACGGCCTGTCCCTGCCAGCCTCCAGCACACTTTAAACCAGTCTGCCCTGTGCCCTTCATTCAGCGTTCTTCAGCTGTTGCAGACTGTCCTACAGGCTGCACCCCCCCCCCCCCCCCACACACACACACACACACACACACACACACACACACACACACACACACTCTCCGTCCTTAACCCTCCGCCGTCGTCTCGCAGTTCGATGGCGAAGTCTTTCCGATAACTCTCTTATACGCTCGATTGTTTATCCTTTCCATTTAGTTTGTCGGAGAGGACGTGGCTTTTCAACCCTTTCAATCATACTTCATTTAAGCTGCGGACGCGTGTGTTGTGGTTTCCGCTCGGCGCTGCAGCGGCTTGTACTGATACGATTTCCTGAAGGGAAACAATCGTGAGAAATGCAGGAAGCTATTAGAAAGCCACGGCCCGTGTCTCTCTGCGCTGAGTAAATACTGCCCCCCACCCCGACCAGTATGAATGGGCTTAGTGGTAATGATAATAAAAGCAGGAAATGAAAAGAGCAGGAGCAGTGAGTAGACTCTCTGTGACTCTGGAATGAGCGAGTTGGTTCCTCGGGTCCTGAAAAGGAGGACTGTCTCAGGAATAAAAGTCAGAGAAATCCGAGACCTCCGAGTTCCACCCTGAAAGCAGGATTACTGTAGGTTGCCTGATTTCTACAGATTATCCTGTAATTTGGCTGAGAAACGGGCCAGAACCAGAGTCTGAGGGCATTTTCACACTGTGCTTTTTCTTCTGGACCCGGCAGCGCCTGCTCCGAGAGTTCTGCACGTTCACTCAAGTGTGAAAGCTGTTTTCAAGCCTGGGAGCAGCTCAGAGAACCAGGGAAATTGTTGGTTTGGGGTTCACTTTAAATAGGTTCTGGTTGGGTCCTCTGCGAGTGTGTAAGCTGTCCACTCCTGGCGCCGTGTTTGGACTTGCCTGATTGGTTCATTTAATCACCTGCATTGTTTAAAACACCATCTCTGGGAACGGCTTCTTGTTTGCTGGAGTTCCAGCTCAGGAAACGTCATGGCTCCAGGAAGTACGGTTCTTCGGGCTCCATCTCAAAGCAGGAAGCAGAGCAGGATGAACCTGGTCAGGGGTCTACAACTCCAGACCTGGACGGTCCGTCTCCAGCAAGGTTTGGTTGTGTCTCTACTGAGAAGCACCTGCTTTACCAGCTAATTAACTGATGAATCACGTGTGGGTCAGTTGGACAACTACCTAGACTTACTGGAAACTGACCCTCCAGGACTGGAGTTGGGCAGCCCTGACCCCTGACCCCTGACCCCTGACGTGAACAGTGCCATTTTTAATTTCTCAGATTTAGTTTTATTAATCTGAAAGTCACTTTTAACCCCTGAGACTCCACCAAATCCGGACCAGGATCTAGCGTGCAGGATTGAGGAGATGCGGTGGTGTAAGTGAATTCTGCGCAGTGGGCTTTGAAATTAGTTTAACACGGGATGAATTGGTAAAGTATTTCTCATGCTCTGTTATACACAAATTGATTTTAGTCTCAGGTAGTGCTGGAGCACATTCAAGTGGAGGTTCATCAACCTTTGCAATTGAATTACGCAAGTAAACCTTTCTTAATTTAATTTCCAGCTTCGCCTGCGTTTGTTTCCAATGGATGCTCTTCACAAATGATCAAAGAAATGTGATTTTTAAGGCCCTACAAGTCTGCTTAATGGATGAAGATCAGACACAGCATGGATCCATGCTTGCTCTTCCAGGATTACACATCACCAAGAGTCTCCACTGCCAACTAACAGTCTTCTTATGAGGGCATGTTCTAGAGAACATCCATCAGAAGCTTTCGAATGCTTTTGAGCCTCCCTGTCTTTTGTTGGGATGGTGTGTCGTGTTTTTATGGAGGGGACGTGGGGGTGGAGATGGCATGAATATCCGGCGTGACCAATGGGGGATCATTTGTGGGTTGTTTGTGTCCTCTGATGTCCCAGGGGACACATCTTAAATCGCTGCCTGCTGGGCTTGCATACGCTCCGTTATATCCACTGTCTCAAGTCTCCCATCTCTGATCTCAGGCTCGATCCAGAGCAATCAATATTCCAGCTCTTCCTGCTCTCTGGTCTGCTGTGTTCTTTGGCTTCCATTTATCAAGCTGGTGCTCTTGTCACTTCATCATCTCTGTCACCCACAACAAACCTCGTCTTGTTTGATTGGATTAGATTTGCCACAGTGGCGCCGTCTCTGGTCTAGCCGTCATCACATGCAGAAAACCGAAGACTCTGCGGTGACGTTCCTGATGCCTCCAAATGTAGTAATTAATCATGATCCAAGAATTCATTATTGATCTGATTATATATCTGCACAAGTTCTATAGGTGTAGATTGTGCGCTGCTGGTGTGGTTCCAGAGAATCCCACAGGGAAACAGCACACATACCTGGTTGTCCAGGTGATTAGGGATGGGACGGAGCTGAGGAAAATCCGTATCCGTCAGGTTCAAATGTGTTGGAAAACACGGGGCCAAGAACATCCGATAAACCCTGATACGCCCATTTCTGCTTATATTTTTGAATTTTTTCAACATGAATACATGACGCTTCAACAGGCCATCAGTCACAGGTCGTCACGGACTCACGGTGTAAACAATTCATCATTCAGTCATTTATTATCATGTAATTAACTAATTATGCATTTTTACACTAACTAGACATATCAACTCACTACGAACTGATCAGTGTTTACTGTTTTGTGTTTTACACTTGCTTTCTCACAGTCATTTTCATTGTTTATTTATGTAAAGCTGAAGTATAAAGTAAACAACATTCACCATTAAATTCAGATGAACGTTGTCTCTAAAAGATGACCTGCAGGCCGGAAATCAATGTGTGTCCTGCACCCCTCAGTCTCTCCGGACTCCAGTTCCCACAATCCTTCAGTCTGTCACCTGACTGATCATGTGACTCACGTTCTGATCATCAGAGTTCTGATTGTGTTCTCCTGGTCCGGACAGTGTTTAAACCAGCCTATCAGCCTGTTCAGGTTCTAGCTTTGCCTCGTAGCCCTTAACTCGCTGCCTGTGTTTATCGATATCCGTCTGTCTGTTTGAGCCGGTTCCGTTTCTGATCCTGTCTTTCGTCTCGTCCTGTATTTATTCTACCGGTTATTGATCTTCGCTTGTTTTTTTGACTTCGTCCCTGGTTTGTCCAGTCTGGTTTTGTCTCTCCTGTCTATTATTGATCTGGACTGTTCATCGCTTTTGTTCCATTAATGTGTTCATATCTGCGTCTTCGTCGAGCTGTGGACAGTAGAGACAGTTACTCCAACAAAAGCAGGATAAACTCATTTTAATGCCATTAATTTCAGATGTAATGAGCAGGTGTCCCAATATTTTTGTCCGTATACTTCCCAGATATTGACACGCCGCTGTTATGGAATAATGTTATTCACCTGAGTGGCTTTAAGGTTTTTAGAATGACTGTTACCGTCTGTGTAGGACTCCAGTAAAGTGTGTAATGGTGGTTTGTTCGTGGAAGGACGTCACTCTTCAGTTTGTTCAGCCTGAAGTTATAAGGCTCTGCACGTTCACAGGCCAGTTTCTCATGGAGCTGAAAGTGGGTCCAGAGAACCCTTTTTGGACCTGTATTTACGTGAAAATGTTTTGAATATGTGATTGATCTCAGCCATGTTGCCCTTATCCATGCTTCTCTAGAACCTTTGGTTGATGTTCCGCAGCACCTCTATCATCAGACCACATTAGATCCATGTATCCTCACAGTTGATTCCCATTAATAATGGATTCTGCTTCCTTCCCCCATCCCACCCCATCCAGACGTTGCCTTCTCCACCCTTCCCCCCCAAAGGATGCTTGGTTCCCATCACGGAGCATCACAGTCAGCTTCGGTGACGAGTATGACTTTATCATATAGACCAAAGACTATTGTTAGACCAACCAAATTAATCTGCGTGTCGACTTCAGCGACTTTCAAAGGCCGTGTATTTTGACTGAGCCCTTAAGGGTCACGAAACAAAGGGACCTCGCCGTGCTGCGCTGTGGGTACCACGCTCACCCCCCCAAACCTTCCCCAAACTAATGAAGCAGGTCTCGTTGTGTTTTATGCATTCAGACTCGGTAGCGGCGGTCTGTAGAGTGATGTAATCTTTTCCTCGGCGCAGAAGACTGCCAACCCCGCCAGCCCTTTAATGTGCGAAAGCGGGCGACGCTAACTCCCGCCGTCTCGGCCAACTACAGAGGACGCTAAATCAACGAATTAAAAAACAGCACGCTTAACGTGGCCCCCTTCCAGAAGATACATAAACGCGTCTCGTGATTCGCTTTCAGTACAGACTGCTTTCATTCTTCATGAGACAAATCGTTCCGAGTTATGGATATGAGAGGATCATGCCATACTTTCTTTGATCTTCTTTGAATCCTGACTGGATGCAGAAGATGAATGTTTAAGTGTTCTTTCCATTCAGTCAGAGTCGGTTACCAGACCAGGAAGGCCATCAATCCGGCTCTGCTGGACGTTTTATTCAGCGCTTTAATAAGCCTGTCCCTGAGGGACGGAGAAGACTTCCAGTTTTTGGAACGTTCTAAATTCCAGTATGATTTAATCTCGCAGACGGTGTTGTTAATTCTTCACTCCAAATTCTAATTCTTTCAGTTCTTTATTTGCATAAAGATTTGCATATAGAAGAGACGGAAACTGGGGTTAATGAACTTGCTCAAAACGGAACGATTCATTCGGTTTTCCCGAACGAACAGCCTGTAATGTTTATTCAGCACCAAACCAGCACCGAGTTTAATCAGTAGGGGTGTAATACAACACACGGACCAACACTGTATCGGGTATTGAAGCAGGTTTTGAATGAATGCTGTAATGAACAGACTGGTGGCAGTGAAGTGGTTTTAGAGAAGCTGAAGATCTTCTGAAAATTACAGAATCTTCACGTGTGACTCTCCTGTAAGTACGGTGTGATTTTCAGTGGAATAAAGATCAGTCAGAAGAAGTGGTTTACGGAGTAAAAATATCACTGTGATCCTGACCCCTGGACTGCGATGGTCACCCGATTCTTGTCAATACACACTGGGATTGTCTACCGTAATGGCTGAAACCAGGCTGTTGGTGCTCAGAGCTTTTAATTGCTACCAGATGTGTTGACCCTGGAATTTTGTGTGGAAGTGCAGCTCCTGCTCATGACCTGCTCGTGTGTCCTTTCTCTAAGCCGTCGGTTCGGCTTGTGTAAGAAAGACGAGCATCGTGACCGGTCAAAACTAAGAATGGTGTGTTTATAGTCAGATCCAAAAACATCCTCGTGTTCATCTCAGAGGCCATCAGTCTTCCTGTCAACACATTGATCTCTGTGAGTCATGAATATGTAGCAGAAGGTGGAACGGGAGACGGCAGCGTTATTGATGTTTAGCTTGGAGATGGTCGAGCGTTTTTCTGCAGATGTGAGCATTATCTGAGATTTCTCCCGGGCATACGATCCCTAATGTCTTTACTTCTCCTCCGTACATTGCTTCAGTCGCTTTGTTTTGTTGGTCGCTGGTAGTCGGGAATGTAACCGGGGTGGGACGTAGACTGGAATGTGAAGTAAGGTCCATTGATGTGGGTTTTGGGAGGACTGTGTTGTCTCCGAACATTTCCAGTGTTGGGAAAACTGTCTTGTCTGTCGGGAGCTTCTGAGACTTTCGGACAGAAGCCGCGGGAGTTCTTGGTGTTCCGTGGCGCCAGAGAGAAGCAGCAGTGGATCTGCTGATCCTGTAGCTGAACCCATGCTCGGATTCTCCAGCGCTGACCTTAGTGTCGGCCGTTCTCTGGGCTTTGGAGTTCGGCTGCTTTGCTCTGATGTGGCTTTTGTCTGTGTTTGAAGAAAGAGGAACTGGATGCTGATGGTGCTGCTGGGAATTCCATTTTGGAGCACTTTTTGGAAAACTGCAGCGTGTGAAATGTCGGCTGAACATTGTCCAACTCATACTTTACTGAAATTGGCAAATAGATTAGAGGAAATGATTTACATGGTGAAACCAAAGTGAAGCAGAAATTAAAAGTACAAGCTCCTCATCTGATTAGAAAGGTTTCTAAAGCCCAGCTGCTCATCTTCACGATTCTCTTCTATTATCTGTAGGTCTGTTGGAGTTAAGTTCAGTGGAACTAACCTCACCTAGACTCCCCACCACACAGCACCCCTAGAACAAACCAACACCTGTAGGAACTAATCAGTGTCGCTGCCACAGACTCGTTTAAATTCCTTTTACAATTCAAAACTGCTGCTGCTGGAAGCTCTGCCATTAAGCTCCGTGTGCCGATTAAAACTCTGCAAGTCAGCCAGGTTGGAGTTATTCTCTTGGATTGATCTGTTCCAGATATGTTTTAAGGTGGAATATCTGATGTAAAACGAGCACATTGTAAACCTTTGTGTTTGTTTCTTTAAACATATCAGTCTGATCTAGTGAAACCTGCCAGTCAGCTGTGACTGGCTGCAGCTGGCCATGTTTAGAGTATTTTACTGGGATTAAACTCCATTATTATATCATTTTAGACTGAAATCACTGGGAAATGATTCTTCTGCTGCAGATCTAAAATATTTAGGTTTCTAAAAGCAGACAGGGCTTTAAACTGGATTTAAAAACTTCACTCTTAAATATAAATAAGCTCCAAAGGGTTTGATTGATGCTGTAGAAGATATGAAAAATAAATCGCCATTGGGGGCAAAAACATCCCTAATTGAAGTCTTGTTATGATTTGACTATTACAGAACAAATTCAGTTCATCCCTACTGATGTCTCCACTGCTGTTCCTGAAGCTCCCTCTGACTGACACTGATGAGACAATTATGACACTCTGAGGCGCCGAGCGAAACTGAGGACATCGCTCTCCGTGATTAATTCAGCTATTAATCACAGATCTGCTTCATACAGCAGCCTCACCTCAGCATTGGGTTTATGTATGAGCTCAGTTACGATGTGAATTATTTACTGTGTAATTCGGTTTGAACCGTGACGATCAGAGTGCGTTCGTCGTTCCGCGTCCCGGACGTCGCCGATCCGTGTCCTAAATAAAGCAGCCCAGGCTGGAAGTGAAGACATTTCCATTGGTCACGCAGAAAGATGCAGTGAGCAGTATTGCTCCAGTCATCAGCTGTGGGGTGTGTTTCTACCCTTGAGAAATACTTGAAAGTCTGGCGAGATGGATTTTACCAATTGCGTCAGTCAGCGTCGGTGGGTCTTGGGAAGTCTTCGCGTTCGATTTAAATTATATTTGGAATTTCTGAGGCTTTTCGGATCATACGTCTCGCTTTTCCTCGGCTTAGAAGATGGTTAACCCTTTGAGCCGACTTTTAATCACAGTGGAGCGAATCTTTTAAGGGAAATGTCTTTGGGGAGTTACAGGCTTTATGCTCTCTAATTAAATCAGGCCTGTGTGGGATATTTTTACATGTGTAATGTGAAACCTCGCAATCTCTTGATGACACCTCCTGCGCTGGGTGACACTCTGAGCCACTATCATCTCTGTTAGATGTGCAGGAAGTGAAAGGTGTCTTTAGTGGAAGAAGTTCTGGAATGGTTAGTCCGGCAGAACGTGTGGGAATGAACCCCGTTTAAACAGCGATGGAGAACGGCCGGGTCGTCCCACCGTGCTGCACACGGAAATTTGTCCTCTGCATTTGACCCATCCACACAGTGATACGCACTAGCGGGCAGTGAGCACACGTGACCGGAGCGGTGGGCCTCGCTCAAGGGCACTTCAGTCATGTCCTGCCAGGAATCGACCAGGCCACGGCTACAGACTGCGTCCAGAGAAACGACCACATTGTTTGTACTGTGGTTACAGACCTTATCCCACATCTACTGTAGCCTTAGCACCCCAGCTATGGGCCACCAACACTGCTGGTTGTAAGCATGTCCATGCTGACCTCATGTGAACTAAACCCAACACTGTCCTGAGAGTCTGCGAACAGACAAACACTATTAAAAGACCAGACTTCAGTTACTTTACTGCTGTTGCTCTTTTCTGGAACATTGTAACCTGGAAAAATAGACCAAATAAGCTCTCATTGTGAAAAGCCGGAATGTATGATGGTAGACTCGGCTGTCAGGGTTGTGTGTACGGTGTGTGTAGAAGCAGGGTTCTGAATATGGGGCAAAGCGGGTTCTTTACAGAATTACGAACCTGACCGACCTACCACTTGCAGTAAAGAACAGCGTGACTTTCAATGTTCGTTTCGAATAAGTGGTGAAATGTCAGCACCCTTGTTCAGTTTCCTCACCTTGTGAATCGACGTCCCTCTTTCAACCGTGTGAGTTTCAGTCCTCTAACCCTGCATCTATCGCTGCCTCTTGCTGTTCACCTTGTGTGAAGGCCCGCCCATCCCTGACTCTTCCCTCCCCTCTCTTTAACTGCCCCCCCCCCCCCCCCCTTCCGCCCATGGGGCTCCATAAATATCATTTCATCCACTGGAGCTGCTGACATGAACCAAAGGGCCGCCATAAATAATTCATCTTGAGTCTAGGCTCCCTGTTTAGGAATTCACACCAGATCTTTACCATCCAGGCTCGGAGCCGTGCTCAGGATTGGAGGAGTGTGTGTTGTGTGTGTTGTGTGTGTTGTGTGTGTTGTGTGTGTTGTGTGTGTTGTGTGTGTTGTGTGTGTGCTCTCCAAGCTCTTTCCACTAGTTTTTACACCTTTTGCTCTCTGTGTAAAGAAGCCTTGATCTCTGCCACCTGCCTTCTCTTCTGCTGAGCTGTTTACTTCATGCACATTTTTGTTTTCCCGTAGCACAGCGTTTGTTCCTTCCCCGTTAGCGAGCTTTCATCGTAAGCAGATATTTACTGTCACGCTTCCAAAAGCCATTGCGGGGTTTGGGACTTGGTTGCAAAGAAATTTTCTAAGATTTCTCAGATCGTCGTGTTGGACGCCTCAACAAGCGTCTGGGGATCAAGTAACAGTAAAGCGTTTTCGGTATGCCAGGCATTCTAATTCTTATTGAGAAGGCATTCTCTGCTTGCCTGAGAGGCAGGAGAACAATGCAGATGCCTCTCCAGAATGATCCCAAACCTGCAGAACCACACAGACCAGGACATTCGTGCAAGCATCTCACATGTACAGTGTGACTGAATGTGGGGCTGCTTGTAAACATGTTCACAGCCTTTCACTGTACTGGTTATGACGCCTTTGATTAATACATTTTTACCCCAACTGGAGTCTGGAAAGCGGGATACGCACCCTGTAAAATCTCCGTCAACTCCGTCAGCTGAGGAGAGAGGCTGCATCTCTGGACTCTGCACCACCTTCCTGACATACTCTGTTAGCTTTACCAATTATGTTGCTCAAACTTCAGGAACCTTCGGCAGTGGTGCGTGTATTAGGTTTGGGTCCTCTGCTGCGGAATGAATGAACAGCCAGTAAGCCACTTAGTTGCTGCTGTGGTCATTTATGGCAGTTACTCGGCAGGAGAGCGCATCCACTGCAGCAGAAGCTAAATGGAATGGAGTGACCCTGAGAGGAATTTCGGTAGGACAAGATACGGCTCAGTGGAGCAGAGGGCCATGCGCGATGAATTACTGCCCGTCCGTAGAGAAGAGAGGAAAAACAAGAACGGTAATAGCTGCTAACCCAAGCTATGCACCACGAAACAAAGGCAGATCAAAGCACCTGGCAAACCGGATGTCTGCGCCGGAACATTTCCGAACATTGTGTGCTACATTTGACTTTTCCCTTGTCCTCGGATTGTTGCCCCTTTGCAGAATGTTGTTGGATGAATGAAGGAGTAGGCCACAGCAGTAGCCAACGGCTGACCTTTCCATCAGCGATGTCAGCATGGGACTTTGTGCGGAGCTGCCGGCAGAGCTTTACGCCTTCCTCCCGAGGCACTGCTGGATGGTTTATTTCAAATTGATGTCAGTCTTTGCCGTTTGCTTTGGCCAGGAAACGTCCGTCTCTCGCCCTGCACACGCTCCGTTTGGTTTCCCTGCGTCCCTGCCAGCTCCGTCACACAGGCCTACTGTTCTAATCCACCGGTAGCATTCTTCTCAGCTAGGAAACACTGTTTGACCAACCTCAGGTTGTCAGCAAATCTGGCAATCATGACAAGAATGGAGTTCCCTCCTTGTCACTTTTAATATTTAATTCTTAAACCGGATTCTTATCCTGTTTTAAGGAATATTACTTTTTTGTTTCTGTTTTTAATGAACTTTCTGTCCCTGTTTCATCAGAAACCAGGACAACACAGGGTTGTGAGCCTTCTCCTTATGTATGATTAATGCCAGCGATTGTTTCAGGTTTATTTGGCCTGAAATTGTGCCTGAGAGAGCGGGTAAAGAGGGCCAAATTGATTTTAAATGATATGTATTGGACAGTTAATTAATACAGCTAATTGAGTGTGTGAGGGAGCCATCAAGCTGTGTGGCTGAGCGCTGTACAGATGCTGCCTCAGGAACCCGGGGCCTTCCAACATTAATGTCACTCTGCTTTTATTGATTGTTTCCTGCACCCTTTGCCCCATTATGGCTGTGAAATGTCCAAGGCCGCTATAAACAATTAGGACGTAGCTGGTGTTATTATAGCCACAACATGTGCGTTACACCCTGTAAGTGATTTCCCCCGGCTGAGGGGCTGAGGGGTGGAGGGGGCGGAGGCACTCCGTACAAGCTGAGACCCACAACCCTCCACCCCACCCTGCAGGCAGAGGAGCAGAACACGGGCCGTATAATGGAGGTCCTCTATATTCTGTGACGCCTCCGCCCTCCCTCCAGCCACGGAGGATCCCGCCCACGTCCGTTCACCAGAGATGAACGGCTCAGCGAAGGAAGGCCAGAGTTTTATGTGCCCCTGCTTCATTGTGTCATCATAGGGCCCAGTATGAAGTGTCATTTAGTGATTCTGCAGAGACCTCCGGGCAGTCTTTGTCTCAGTGTTGGTGTCCAGATCTGTCCTCCAGATGTCTGGTCAAGCACTCCTGCTTTGTTAATGCAGGATTTTCTGCCAGATATCTATAATTCATATCTGATATTTTTCTTTAAATCTGTTAGTGTCACACTGTGTTTATGTACTGTCCCTTAAACATGCTACCACTGGTGTAGTCACATGACCCCACCTGTTCCGGACTACAACACCAGTCTATGACACCAGTCTACGACTGGAGATGTAGAAATAACACTGCTGATTATTAAAGGTGATCAGTTATACCTATTAAACATTGTACCCCAGTCAACCGCACGGCCCAAATCGGACTCTGGCTCCGATCCGGGACTGTAACCTGCGATTCGCTGCATGATATATATTGTTTATTTTACCCCAAACTTCAACACACGGAGGCCATTTCTAATGTCACGAAACATTGGATCACTGACTTCTGATAATCCTTGTATATATAAATATTATATTTTTTCCAATATTATGCAGCCTTACAAGGTAGAAAAAACACCCTAATTCTCTCTCTCTCTTTCTCTCTCTATGTATATCTCTCTGCCTCCCTCTCTCCCTCTCTGCCTCCCTCTCTCTCTTTCTCTATGTATATCTCTCTGTCTGCCTCTCTCTCTTTCTCTCTTTTTCTTTTCTCTGTCTCTGAAATACTTTGGCATGTCGACTTTGTTCCAGGGATTTTGTCTGCTTGTCAGTTTGAATATCGAGTTACACTGCAGCATGGCCCTCTGTGTCTCAGGGAGAATGGAAGGAGTGTCCGAGGGATTAGTGTCTGTGTGCCTTTGTCCCCTCCGTGGCTCTGGACAGATGCTGATGTCTCTGTAGTAAGTTATGGATATGAGTATCTGGGGGAATTGAATAAAATGTGGGGGTTTTAATTCCCAACCTGCAAGGATGTGTGTATCTTCAGTGATTGTTTGAACAGGTGTGTGTGTGTGTGTGTGTGTGTGTGTGTGTGTGTGTGTGTGTGTGGGAGGGGGGTGCATTCAGCCTTCCACACACTTCTGTTTCTGGTGGCTGGCCCCACCCATGCTCCTACCCCACAGTGTCTGGTAGAGGTGGGTATTTCAGGTCCAGCAAGTTAAAATCCAGCCCAGGCTGAGCTGCAGCAGAGCCAGCAGTCAGAACTAAATCCCGAGGTGGACCTGAAATGTCCCCCACTAGTGTCTGGACAGTGTCAAAGTCACTACAGATGTCCTTTGTTCCTCCAGTCTGTCCTCTTGTTAACAGAACAGATGTTTTTTGTAGTTAATTTCGTTAAGGATTCCCTGATGTCTGCTGTTATTACGGCTGTCTTTTAGCCATAAAGAAGCCAGTCGGTGGCAACCAGACGCCCGAGTGCATCACGCCTGTATGTGATTGGACTCTCTGTGGGACTGAACTCGGGTCTTTTGCCATCTTTGCCTGCCATCCACTTCCAGTACCTCAACAGGAAGTAATCAGTTCCACACCAGGAGGTTCAAGCCCCACTGCTTCCCTATCTGGAAACGAGATGCAAATGAATGCGCATTGGGAATACTGGACCGAGAGTGGCAAGAGGCAGACAGCCGACCAGGAAATCCAGCAGACTAACAGATTTCTCAGCAGGGAGCAACAGGCAGCGTCACAGATGCCATCGAGGGGAAGGTCCTCCAGACTCATAGTTGCTCGTGTTCTGTTGCCCTGTGGTGGCTGCCTGGCAGGGGCTACTGGGTATTAAGGATGTAGTGTTTGAGTCGATTTGGGTCTTATTTGAGCTAAATTGTTGATCCTGAGAGCTAGGAGCTCTGTGATGTTCAGAGATTGGTTCAGACGCGTGGAATTGTCCTGACCTTTTCCCAGTCTTTCTGTCAAAGGACGCTACAGATGTTGAAGCCTGAGAATTTCTCTATATGGTCCCAAACCTAAAGCTGGTCCTGTGTGTGGTGGGTGGATGAGTCTATGCATTATCCTGGTGTGTCTGAGCAGAACTGTCAACAAGCAGCAATGACACCACGTTGACAATGTGAAGCCCTGGGGCCAACCATCTGATCCAGAGCATCTGTAAGCTGAGGCAGATAGATTTTTGGTCACCTCTCCAGGGAATAGCTGGATCCTGAAGTAGGACAGACTCCGTGGTCACCGCTGACTGAAATGAAGATGTCTGGCATAGGCAGGACATGATCAAACAGTGGCCTCGCACTGGAACGCTCTTGCTGTTTTTGGCTCCATTTAGTGGAAAGACATAGAATCTCCCGGTGGACGGAATGGACGAGGCTGTCATCTGTCTTAATCACAATTGTCTGAAAACCAGGGCAGTCCACTCGCTTTTTAACCAGCATCCAGTGACGTTCAGGAGAATGGATTGCTGTGTAGGATTCAACTCCAGAAGCTTCCTTGGCCTATTTGATCTACAGGATTTCTGAGATGTATTTTATAATTCCTGTAAACAAAAGAGTGGGTATGAATAAATATTTGATTTATACAACATGTGATTAAAATTCTCTCTACGTCTAAAATGAAGACTTTATTAAACTTTGGGAGGAACCTGGCTCAGCAGTAGGGACCCCTCGTCTTGTGATCAAACTATCCATACGTCATTGACGTTGGACCACGTCTGCGGTAACGTCCAGGTGTGCTGTGTGAGGATGATGATGATGGTGATGATGGTTTGATGCTGGTCATAATAGAACAGTAGTGTAAACATGTATATTTCATAGTCGGTGAAGGGAGGTGGGACACTTTGAGACCTAAGCCTATAAAATAAAATGTTTAAAGTGTGACCTCAACTGTATAGACGTCCTGCACACATTCATCTTAGTGTTTGAAAGGTTCTTCACAATCATGTCTCTTTTTGGAACCAAAAAAATGATTTGTGTTCAAACTAGAATAGAAATGCACGGATAACGTTCTCATTACAGAAATGTGTTCTGTTCTTTAACACTAAAGGAGAGATTATGATCATTTCTGGAAGGTTCTACAGAAGTGTAAACATTAATAGTTTGGTAAGAGAAGGCAGTTTGTTCCGAAAGCAGCAGAAATGTAAACAAATGTCATGTTGAGAAGCTCATTAAGGGGCTTTTCTCTGCAGTTAAATGTGGCGCGGCTCGTTTTTGTCCCCTCGCTCAACAGGACAACTAAACAACGTAAGACAGTTCAGTGCTTTGGAGCAAATCAGACAAATGTAACGGACCAGAAGGCCAAGAACGTCTATGTCTACGTTTCTATGGTGTTGTCTTCATGCTCTTCATCTTTGAGAATCTTAAATGGGAACAAAGGAAAGTTGCTCCTGCTCACACTCTCTCATTCCAGACCTCCTCCCCTCTAGTTTAGGACTTTTGGAGAAGGATTTGCCTGACACGAGACCTGTAATTAAATTGAAATGCGACTCTCCCTGGAAAGCCTTTTAGTGCTGGAGCAAGTCCTTACACACATCATCTCCCCCACCGCCACCACCTTCCCTCTCTGACTCGGGAAACATGGTCTGAAAAGTCTTCCAGAGTGCAGATAAAGCCTGCTGCTCCTGTCTGCCTGAACAACATCCTGCACTCCTTTATTATCTCAATTTACGTGACAAACCAGCGGGAGGCAGCGTTCGTAGACCCACAATGGGCAAAAATGCACAAATAGTCAAAGCTCACTGGAGTGTAATATCCCCATTAGAGGTGTCTGTTCAGGTGTGATCAGTCTTTGTGAGGGACGGATACCCGCGTGCTGCATCTACACCGTGTCTTGTATTTCCCGGATCATATCTCGAACATATCCGGTCCGCACCTCGCTTCTGATTGTGCCCGTTGCCCAGCATGATCTCGACTTTCTTCTGAGAAATTAAAGCAGTATAATATTTCTTTATGGTGATGAGAAGAGTAATAATTCGCCTCAGACTAATAATGGATGTTACAGGCAGGCCGGAGCAGTCCTGCTGAGTGATGCTGGGGAATATCTGCTTTTATGTTCTCTCCTTGGCTCTGCTCAGACTCCAGGTTAAATCGATGCCTAATGAACTTCATATTATATACATTCATCATCACCGAAGGGTCGTTGAATATAAAGTTGCTTTGTGGCAAAAACCAGCAACGAGGGCTTTCGTATCTGAACCAGATGCCCTTGGCTAATGAATCGTTTCGATGCTCTTCGTCCGGATTGTCCTTTTCCGTCCTCTCTGCCTTCGTCCTCATATTGATCAGCATCGAGTTGCCTAGCTGTATCTGAATGTTTATTGGCTGATGAATGTGTGGAAGCGTGCTGCAGCAGCCAGCTCCTGCAGGAAGCCCTCTCGGGTTACCTGTCTGCAGTGGTGGCGGCGGGGCAGGGGGGCTGGGGGGCAGTGGGGTGATTTGTATGTGTGCACCAGATCCTTTGTTGACGAAACCTTTTGTTGCACCTCGTCTCACTCTGGTCTTTTCAAGTAACACTTTAATAGCCTCCTTGCTTGAATTGCATATTTCCTGTTGATTTGTACAAATGTGCGCCGAGAGCCTTTCAGCTGCGTTTGTTTGACCGCTGCTGTTCACGCTGTGTGGAAAACAGTGGACTAGCAGGGACATTTGTTCCTGTAATTTTCAGTGACTTTGTCTTCCCGTGTTGCTCTACCTTTTCCGTGGTAGAGCTGGATGGTGGCCAAGTCCGGCCCACCACACAATACCCACCTGTGTTTGAGGGGGATATCATCCTGTTCTCCCCCACTAAGTGGAGGCTTATTCAGACACACATCTTTACCCAGCAGTATTTGAACGTTCTGCCACGAGAAAAGGCCTGCTTTATATAGTGGACCTGCACGTCGTTGGGTTTTGGGTGTGTGAGTTTAATACAATGCCATTTGGGTTTTACAAATGTGTGCATTATTGGAATATTAGTCCAGATAAGCTGTGGATGCTCATATTAACTGTATTTCTGTTGTTCTTATGCAGCTGAAGTTGGGAAAAATAGGGAGAGAGCGTCTAGTTGTCCATTGAGAGAGGAGTGAGGGGAAGGGGAGGTTCAGGGTTAGAGAGGGAGAGAGAGAGAGGGGTCCCTCCGGGACTCGGCACGCTCATTACAGCGAGGAGTCCGTCACTGCCAGAGGGTCACCATGGTAACGGCTGGTATGTGATTCCCACAACAATGCCAAACCTCCCCCCAACCTTCCCTACCATTTTCCCCCCCAATCAGCACATGAAAGTCACTCTGTCTCTTGCTCTCTCTCTTTCTCTGTCTCTCCTCCACTCTGCCTCTCTGCTGTATGGTGTTACAGAGGGCCACAACACGTAGGCAAGGGAGGTTCGACGTCCACTTGGCGCTGGCGTTGCGTGTAGATGGTGGCGTGACTGCACGCATTTGCACGTATGCATTAAATGTGCGGTGTGGTTTCAGAGGCCTCCAGAAACCTCGAGGACTAGATCGTTCCAGTATAATTGTGTGATGATGGATGGTTCCTCGTCTGGACACAAGCCACGCCTGTTACATGGAGGGTGTGGGGGCATGTTTGTTAGAAGAAGGTGGTAAAGTGGGGGGGTGGCTGGGAAGTGTGCTTGTGTAAAAGATGCACAGTCTGGTTACTGGGATGGCAACAGGATTAACACTGGTTAGTCTGGTGCATGACCAATAGCTGTAGCTTCCCCTCTGAGTAAGGGGAGGGAGAGTGCCTCGGGGGTTGGGATGGGGGGGGTCATTCTGCCTGCACTGATTACCAATTAGTGAAACCTGTTCCACAGACCTGCCAATCATCCTGAGCCTTGGCACACATGCTCTGACAGGGATTACATCATATGTATTATTCAGCTGCCTCACAAAATGCATTACTCTTAATTATTCTCTTTACTATTACATGGGGTTTCGCCAAGAAATGCACATAAAGCTGTAATTACTCACCATCCACACGCTGAGAAGCCATGTGGAGATCAGTGCTGATGTAGCTTTGAAATAAATGTTCATGTTTTGTCATACAGTGTACGTAGCTCCAGCTCGTGTTGGAAATAGGAATGATCGGCTGGTGGGAATGTGTTCCCCTTGGCCGGAGGATCGTCTTACGGAACTGCTGAGGACGGAGCGATGTAAAAGTGCCATATGTTCCCAAGGAGCCATATTGCTGTTATAGCATTGGGATGTACAGGAAGTGGCATATTGGCCTCCTGGTCCTGCAATGCTGGTGGATACTCCCTGATGGGATGCCACCTGCCTATGGAGCAGCCTTGCCACATTCTCTGGAGATTTCAAGGAACAAGCAAATCTGTCCTCCAGAGAGCTGTCATACCGTTGGCTTTGGAGGACTGTCCCATCTATTGGCCGCACTTCATTAATATGGTGTTGGAGAAACCGGTCAGCAGTTTACGAAGTTCATCGTGCGAAGCTTCCTGTAGGGTTTGCTGCCTGATTACCCCGTAAGGGTCATGAAGAAAACTGCATTTTTGTGTGTTGCTGGGGGTTAGACAGCCCCGTCTGGCCGAAAGGGGTTATGTTAATATGATTAAGGCGGATTACAGTGTTCTTCTGTAGATCAAACGAGCCAAACCAATTAGCACCCCCACCTTTAACACCGCAGTCACCCATGCCAGAGCACGGCCTAGCAGGGCACGGTCACGGCTCCATCTACGTTTGTCTATAAAGAATGCAGTCTAGCAGTCATTATCAAATGTTCCGTTGTGGGGTCCTCTGCCTGGTCAGTAAACGAGAGAAAAACCACGGCTGCAGAGAAGTATCGCCTGTCAGGGTTTGACTTGTTTGCAGCATTTGAGCACTCGAGGAATAGTACCCCCTGGATTTCTCATCAAAAGGTGTTCTGGAGTGTGCCCAGCTCCATGTCAGAGCTGAATTAAGACATTTCCATCTCCTCCCCCTTACCCCCTTTCTCCAGCATTCTCCCCCCGTATTCAGTCATCAGCGAGGGTGCCGTGTGGCAGAGGGAGTGAAGACCCTTTTGTTCGCTCCCTTCCTCTTGAGATCTGTGAGCTCTCTTCTCTCCGGCAGTTGGTAGGAGCGTTTGCTGAACAGTAAACGTTAGTTTAAGAGCTGTGTGCTCTTCTTTTACCTCTGATCTTTCAGACAAGTGTGGTAGAGTACCTGCTCTATACACTTACAGCAGTGTTCAGGAGAAGGAGGTCGATGCACAGTTTGAGGAGTGTCTGAATTGCTGGCTGTTAGTGTGTTGAGATGCACAGAACGGGTTTATTTCGGTAGGTTTGGGTGATTCAACGTCGTCAAATATATATATATATATATATATATATGGCATGTCAATACCATCCATGCTGCCACTTAAATACGCCTCTCTTCCTGTCTGTCCATCCATCCATCTGACAGGATGTTTAATCCAGATGCTCAGCGTTGATTAACGGATTTGACAAAAACACAAGTGAGTAAGAGGCTTAGCAGTGATATAATTCTAATCCAGACTCTCTGAGACCCTTGATTGATTTGCTCTGTTTTGAAAATGTACACTGTTATTAATACACTCAGTAGCTACTGTAGGATACTATCAGTGTACCGTGAGTTGTGTGTTGAGAGAAAGTGTGGAGAGACACACGTGTCCTTTCCGTTTACTGGACCCAACAAGACAAAGCAGAATGCATTTTCATGAGTGGAAGCAGCCGTGTTCCTGAGGAGTCATCGACCACTGGCATAGTGATCATTACTGATTACCATTTTCCACCTACAGGATTACATCCTTAATGTTCTGCTGCCTTGTGGCCCTGATGCAATCAATCCATACTTGTACACCTTGTGTATGTGCGTAACGCAGTGGGCCGTTCCCGTGTCACCGTGCCACGGTTGCCGGGAAGCAGGGGTTCAACCTGACTCTTTGCCCCGTGGTGCTCTACACGAATTGAACGTGTGCAGTTCATAGCATCTCCGAAGTTCACGAGCCACTAGAGTGGAGTAGGAATGCCGCCTGACTTCATCACAAGACCTGCACATGTAAACAAGCGAAGGACAAGTGTCGCCTCCCGCCGCCGCCGTGCCTAACCTGCAGCCGGCAGAACCACATGAATAATTAATCACGCTCTCTCGCCGTGATGGAGAGCATGTCAGGGGCCCGGGGAGCAGCACTCTAGCGGTGAAGAGGGGCCTTGGCCATTAAATATAAAAATTGTTTGTTGCTGTTAATGGTTTTGTTGTTTTTCTGTGCTTTTTCTGTTTCCTGCCTCTCGATTGGAGGCGTGCAGTATCGTTCTGTTTGGTCTGACTGCTGTTTGAATATGTTCTGTTGTCAACATGTTATTTGCCCTGCTGTCATTTTCTTCTTGAAGCTTCGGGATTGAAACAGGCATCGCTTGCTTTCTCCCTCCCTCCAAACCCCCAGGTTAGTTGGAATAGAAGGACTAATCTGTGTAAGACACATGCTTCCTAATAAAGGAGACGCACTTGCGCTCCGTTAAAAGCCTTTTAGCAGCAGTGTTAAATAGCTTCTCTCTTTACAAACCCGGGAACGGCAGCTACTTGTGTATTTATACATTCATGAGAGTGGAGCTCCATGAAAGCAGAGACACACACAGCATAAAAATAGGCTTGTAAAGGGGATTAAAGGTTCACGGCCAGAGTGCCCTTCTGTTTGGAGCCCACTGCAGAGGGCTGAGCCCCACACACTCTTCGGGGGAAGCACAAATCATTACCGTTCCTCGGCCAGACGACACACGCTCCCAAACACAGCTGTGTGTGAACAGCCCACAAACCCTTCTCCTTTTGTAGTGCAGTGCGGAGAGGCTGGCACAGCCAGACTGGCCGTCATGCCGGACCGACTCCCTGTCTTCCTGTGCCAGCGGTGTGCACTCCGTCCTGCCTTTTCCATGCAGTTGGATGATTGAATGTTTGGGGTAATGATTGAATTTCAGCTCCAGATATACTGTCTGAGATGGAATTCCAGTTTTACCGTTCCCATGTTCAGCAGTGTATCTCCTCTGCTGCATTGTTTTCACTGCCTTCCCGTAGCTGAACATCAGATTCAGAACCTGACGCTGGTCTGCAAAGCCCAAACTGGACCAGCACCTCCGTACGTGATGGCAATGGTCAAAACCTGATCTGTACCAAGAGCCCTTCGAACATCAAGTACAGCTCGGCCTGACCCACCGTCCCTCAAGTTGCAGGAAGATGAGCGTCCACTCTTTTCTGTTCTGGAACCAAAGTGGAGGAACGAACTTTCCCTGGGAGTCCGAACAGCTGAGTACCTCACTGTCTTCAAACACACACTGAAGACCATCTCTTTCTGAGCATTTATCCATTAAAGGATCATAATTGCACTTAGTCTGATATTTGTGTTTGGAAGCTTGAGGACCCTCTGGATTCGAGCATCTACAGACTAGATAAGAATATGTTCTGAGGGAACAGTGAAGCACTTCTGTACGTCATTCTGATTCTGAGCATCTGCCAAATTACATGTAGATGAACTATGGGACACGATGTCCTGTCCAGTTTCCTTTGGGATCAATAAAGTTGTATCTATATATTCAGTTTAATGCTGTTATTTCATATTGACCATATCAGCCATTAATGCAGAAATAAGGAAACGAATGTGTTCCTGCGTCACTGACTGGTGATCAAAAGACATTTTACTATGCTGATGCCTGCAGTTCCATTTGTGTTGGGTGTCCTTCAAGGTGAGATGAGGCAGCCTTGCTCGCTTTGATAAGGAGGCTTTAGATCTCAGCTGCAAATGGATTTATTGAACGAGAGGCTGAATGCTCCTGTTCATTGATGGACAGTACCCTCGTTCTCTCTCAGCACAGAGCAGGAATGGAGATCACCTCAGGGCTAAATGAAGATGAGGTAATGGCCAGTCTTGCCAGGTTTGCCAGCCCAGCACTGATGCGTACGAGCATCACTGTGCTTGGTCTTGAACATCAGCAGAAGAGCAACATGGGAAGGATGCTTTATTTTTGTCTTTTTGTTCACATTTGATTAAAGGTTCCTGAGGGAAATGGAGAGTCCTTGTGCTGCAGATGATGTCCTATCACTCTTTGGCCTATTCATTATTAATCATTTTCACTGTAGGATTTGGGTGGTGTATTAAAAGCAAGGTACTGATCTTTTCATAAGGATTTCTTTTTCTATTTCTTTACTTAAACGTGAAACACCCTCATAAATGTTCTTCAATGTTTCTTTATCAATTCAGGTGCTTCTATATAGCAAAAGAAGACCCTTTTCAGTAATATATAGAGCCCTGTTCCTCAGGTCAGATGATAAGGTTTCTTTCTTAATGTCTTCATAGCTTAGAGGACCACACCACTTGTCCCTTATGCTGCAGACTGGGGTTCGATCCCTGGGAATGAGGACCATGTTACACTCAAGTCCATTCCATCGTAATCCTCTTTAACAATAGGGTTCAACAAAAACACACAGGAACAGAGCCTTCATGGAGACCCAGCCTTGCAGTTGTATAGTCTGATGCTTTAATCCAGGTAAGATTCCACACTGCTCAAGAAATTGAGTGGGTTTGGGAGTGAAAGGATTTCTGTGGGAGTTCGTGAAGAACGTGTGGGAAGCGGTTAATTGATGTCATTTAGATGATGAAGAGGCGTGAGGCAGTGATCAAGGCCAGAGGAGGACAGAACCATCTCTGGTGGAATTAGTCCATCTTCAGTGCTGTTCTAATCCACCTCGCTGTGGTAGAGGTGCCTTCAACAAGCCATCGGGCCACACAAGTACTGTATGGAGGCTACATGAATGGACAAGGTCATGTTCTCCAGAGCTGTGGGTTGTGTGCGCAGAGGCTTGAAGATAAGGCAGAGTATGTTTTGTCAGGTTTGATGGAATCGGCCGGGATGTGGATCTGTGTCAAGTGCTTCAGTCGCGACCCGCTCTGTGTTTATGAGAAAGCCACTGCAGTGTCAGGGTACAGATGGCAGGGTGAGATAGATAGAATCCATCATCTTGCTGCCTCGTTCCTTTGAATAAATCCCCTTCCAGCATGCATACATGACCTAAGCTGCATGTGTGCCCACCTTGTTTCTGTTATTGGGCTCTTATCTTGTGACTGATAACCAGCGCACCGGTGTAATTCCTAGTGTAAACAAATAAAACACTGTCTTTGCTGCACTGATGGCAGATTCTTCCTCACACCGGGACACAGTTCTCATTCCGGTCACAAAGGTGTACAAAGACGGGTCTTTGTAAGCGTTTCCTCTTCGCAGCTTGGCTGATTCTTTTCCCTGACTTCTTGACAAAAGGCCCATGACACAGATAAAGGCCACATTAGCCCTGCCTCCCCCAAGCCCCTTCCCTCCCTACACCACCACTGCCTGCAATTTGATATACAGTAACATTACTATCTGCACTGAACAGGGGCTGGAGCCTGAGGTGAGATCGTGTGGCCTGGCAGAGATAAACAGCAGCAGCCGTAATGAGAACCTTGGCTTGGCGGAAAAGGATCGCCGGTCAGACCTGCCGTGGCCAGCGGCTTGTAAACACAGGTCACATTCTCAAGGTTTTGTTCGGCTCAGTTGTTCTGACACAGCACCAGGCTGTGTGGGGTCTACTTCTGTTCTGTGAATGACTGGCGCTGTCAAAGGTACAATGATGCCATTTTTTTGCCCATGCTACTGACAGACAAGTCTGAGGGTTGCTTCACGCATGGTACCCACAATGCTAATAGTAAGCATGGTTCTTAAAACGTAGATAAAAAAGTGTCTATGGCATTGCTCAAAGACCCTTTTGTAGGATCTTTACATCTTTAAGAGTGTGTTTCTAACCACTATGACCTCGCACTCTTTCAAGTAGCTCAGGTCTAATGTGTGAGCACTATGATCCGAGGATCGCAGGTTCGAATCCCAGGTCATGCTGCTTGCCATTGGCAGCCGAGAGAAAACTCTTAGAGAGCAGAATTCACCATTTTCTCTCTGGGTGGGTAGATGGCGCTCTCTCCGTCCACACCGAGTGTAATGCTGGCTAGCACAAGCACCTGTTAGCCGTTTTAGCAGAGCCTGTGCTTTCTTGCAAACATGTTGGTTGCCTAGCAATGATGCAATGGCAGCAGTTCGAAAAGGCACACCACATACAGGGGTTGGACAATGAAACTGAAACACCTGGTTTTAGGCCACAATAATTGATTAATATGGTGAACTAGGGCCTCCTTTTGCGGCCAATACAGCGTCAGTTTGTCTTGGGAAGGACATTTTTTGGACACAATCCGGGTTAACACCCCAACATCCCTTTCAGACAGCTTCCTCTTGCGTCCACAGTTAATCCTGTTGGATGTGGTTGGTCCTTCTTGGCTCTTGATACATCACAAAGACTTGCTGTCTTGGTCACAGATGCGCCAGCAAGACGTGCACCAATAGTTTGTCCTCTTTTGAACTCTGGTATGTCCCCCATAATTGCAATATTTTGAGTATTGAATATTAAATACTCAAAACTCTTAGCTGCTAATTGAACCTTCACACTCTGCTCTTACTGGTTCAATGAGCAATTAATGAAGATTGGCCTCCAGGCTGCTCCAACTTAGCCATGAAACCTCCCACTACAATGACAGGTGTTTCAGTTTCATTGTCCAACCCCTGTATCTGCAATATAAGGAGGAAATTGAAAATTGCAGTGGAAGAGTGAATGTTTTACCCTTATAAAAGGGACTGTTAGTTCCCAAACACAGAACTGAGCATGAAGAACAACCCTCAATCCCAAACCAGAGATCCAGTGAAACAAAGACCAACAATGCTCCGTAATGGGGAACAGAAGAGGACAGAGACCCTCAGAGAATGGCATTCCAGCGCACCACAGTGGAACGGCAGGCCCAGCTCTCAGCCACTGGAACCCGAGGCAGAAGATAGCATCAGTGCAAATAACTCCCACTAATGACGGCTGCCACGCTTGGATTCAGCTCTCCTTATCTCTGAAGTCTAGCTTGACGTTTGGACACTTAACCCTCCTTTTTGTGCGACTTGCAGGGGTAGAGGGAGCTGTGAGGGAACTTTGATGTATCAAAAGGAGTTTTTGGAATAATTTGTCTGGGTTTTTGTGCGTGGTTTATGCCCGTCGGTGTGCCGTGTTTTCTCCGAACAACAGTTCCCACATCGTTTAGTGTTTAACTGAACGGATAGTCAACTTTAAAATAGCACTGATTTTCGTGCGACTTTGGAAATTGTTGTTTACTGCTCATTTTGAATGTACAAGGCAGTGCCCCGTCACGATTGAGCACCTCTTTTCTGGAACTTCTTGTACATGTGGGGGCGTCTCTGCTTACCTCTAAATATTTACTGAATTTGCATGGATTACTGGAAATGCAGGATGGCATTCCATAGCCTGATGAAAACCTTTGATCCCCCCACTTCTGTTGAGTTTCAATGGTTCCTTCTAAATCTTATAGAACATGCTGGAACTAGCAGTGTGTTTTTAAGGATTCTTCAAAGAACACCTCCCTCACACAGGCTTTGAAGCCTATTACAGACCCAAGTGTCTGCAGCAGGTTCATTTTTCCCTGGGCATGGCATTGACTTCTCTCTCCGTTTCTTTCTTCTCCAGCTGAATGGCAGTGGATTTTCTTTTGTATTGAGAGAGGATTGAGTTTCCCCTGCATGTTTTGCACCTTCATTCTGGCATTGACTTTTCCTGAATGGCTGTGCAGCAGATTAGATCAGCTGGCAGTCTCCGGAGTCTAGACTTGTTAGTTTTAGAATCAGACTCTAATTAAAATGGTTTCAACATGATCTGCTGCTCACTGGTTCAGCTAATGAAGAAGTCTGTGGTGCCAAGTCCAAAACGAACCTGCGCTACACTTGCTGCCTTCCGCCGCCGCCGCCGTCACCGTCACCTCTGCCGCAGTTGTAGGGTGTGAGTGGGAGAACTGTGAAGTTGAATGTAAAACAAATGAGGAAGCATGAAAAGAGCAGGGACGAGGAAGCGTCCTGAACTTTATTCCAGTCTACAGTAACGTTTTTCCATCCATGCTGTACAGAGAACTGCGATCAGAAACGCATGACGTAGCCTCTTTTACGGGTGGATCCGTATCGTCTACTCCGTGGACATGTCTGCAATAATTGGAATGATCGGTTACTCAGAGTAAAGCAGATGATATGAGCCAATTTGCTCTTTTAGCAGAGATCACATGAAGGGCTAGAAATGACCCTTTTCATGCATCCAGCTCCTGAGCCTTCACATCACTGCTGCACTGCTGGGGAGCTTTCCTCCCAAACTCCAAAGGACAGCAGAATCTCTGAAAGTGATATTACTGAGAAGAAATTGGCGGAAACCTGGCTTTTGAAATCCAATGCAGACAAATTGCTCGGCGGTTGACTTTGTGGAGCTCTGCTGGAGTATATTGATTTTGGGTTCTGCATGTGAGCGAGGGAGAGGGAAAAAAAATCCTATATCGTATTTCATTAAAAAATTCATTGTGTATCTAATTACACACACTTCATTTTCCTTACTACCGAAAGAGAAAGATAAATGTTTCTCCTCTGCCTACGTTATTTCCCAGCCCACCTCAGGGCAATAAAGATGAAGGACGTCTCATGGCTGGCCATGGGACAGCGTTCAGGGTCCTTGTCTCGGTTCTTTGCTTATACGTGCTGTGAAAGCATTCAGAACCGTTATGATATCGTATAATACATTTTCTCGAGAGTGCGTTCCCCGTTCCGTTCCTCTGGTTGTCGGCTGCTCAGGTTGTTGTTATGCAGTATTATATGTGAATTAAGCTCTGGTCTAGGGATGTGCTGCGGAATGGGTTTCGTTTCTGGTTCGTGGAACAAAAGTGGTTCCAGAACCTAGTAAGGTTCGTTCAAAAAGCTGTTTTGATATAAAAAAGGGTTCTGGTTGGGTTCTGGAAGGGTTCGGTTCCAGAGGGACGATGCTCTACTGAGTACAGTCTCATAATTAAAGGTTAATGTTTAAATCTACAGTCGGCTGTGTTTGTGCTGTTACAGATAAACACTGATACTTTACACTCTGTACACAATCCTTCAGAAGAGGTTTATTTTTAACTTTATATTGACGACAAACAAGTCATTCGTGCTGTGTTGGAGCGACTGAACCAATGATCCAGGGAATATCACTGAACTCCATTGACTGCAGACATGCATCCATTCCTCACACGTAACTCCGTTTCATTTTGGCAGTTTGTTTTGACAAAGTGCTCCGAGATTCCTGGGATTCAGTTCTCGGATCAGAACTTACCCAGTACCCTGTTTTTGGATCAATGTCCGAAACACTTTGGATGCTTGTGGGCAAGAAATTCCTGACTGTGTCCCAAACCACACCCTTCATTAATGAATGCATGTGTGATAGTGGTGCACTATGTCTTAAACCCTGTTTAGTGTGGTAGTGTCTGGTTTGGGACAAAGCTCCTGATTTCAGTGGGTGTCTTTGTGACACATCACCTCATACAAATTGACATATATCTGTAATCGATGACCTCAGTTACATCACGGAATCGTCCAGCCGTTCTGAACAGGTAACCAGCGCAGTTGTGATGCCCTTTCGCGCCCTGTTATGGGTAGTGATGGCAGAGGAGAGTAACTGAAGCAGATGTAGTTAGATTAATCATGGGGGATTATTTCATAAAAGGAAATAATGGTTAGTAGCAGCTCTACTGTAGGACATGCTCTGCACGCTGGACCTTCGTATCTACAGTGCTAATCCATAAAGTACCAGGAGCAGACTCCCACAGGGAAAGCCAGCCATGTGGAGTGGCCTGATGCGATATGAGGCTGCCCCCCACGGTGAGGGACTGGCAGAGCCTTAAGCCCGAGCAGCTGGGAGGAGCACATCTGAGAGTGGCCGCAATGAGATCCACGGCTCCAAACCCCGGGTCACTCTTCTCCATCAGCACCCCCCTGCAGTGTCTGGCTGTCATGGCCTTGAGCTATCCCTTTATTTATTAATGGAGTTTTTCTATCACGCCCTGCCACCTTGATGAGAATTAATTGGATGCAGTTGCACGTGTGTCAGTCTGTCGCTCGTCAGGTCCCCGCGTCGGCCGGTATTTAACACACACCGTCAGGGTCATGAGAACCGGCTTTTGTTTCTTTCGGTAGAGTATGCCAGGTACTTGTCCATCAAGCCGTATTTTGGAACACGCGGCACCATATGTGTCTGTTAATTTAATTGTTAACATTGTCTTGTCGTTCCTTTCTCACTCCTGTGAAATCACCTCCTGACAGAGATTCATAAGACAAGCATAATTGCATCCATTGTTGCAATCTGCTTCCTTCCATATGTCGGCCGACGACTGAACGTCGGAAAGGTTCTCCTCCTTTGTGGACTGCGTGTTCGGGAGCTGCCGCTGCAGACGACTCCCGGAGCTCGTCCGGCTCGCTTTGATGACTGAGGGAGATTGAGTTCCAATCAGTGTGGTTAATTACTGTGTCCAGCAGAGGTGAGAGGGGCAGCAGCGTGCGAGGTGGCGGGGAAATTACCTGAGCGCTCCTGGGATTTGGTATCTGGTGGAGACAGCAGGTCGACTAACATCACACACATCGCTTCTTATGTTCATCTGTTGGTCTGGTTAGCATTTCCACAACAAATAGACCACCGTGCCCCACCCTCATTGTTCTGCCTGTGGTTATTTGTAGGGCTGCTGCGATTATTCCTCTCGATCGCTGAATATTTCGACACACAATTTAATTATTTTATCTTCTAATTTATTATGAATGAAATGTCTTTTTGACATTACCCGTCTGCTTTGACCGCTGTCCTTTGGAGAGACAATTCGGCCCACGGTTCACAGGGGTCCCAGTTTGACTTGAACTTTTACATTTTATCCAGAGTTGTTTAGAATAATGTCCATTTGTTTAGGCTTAGAATTGAAACATGGTGTCGGTAGTATATCAGTAGAAATACAAAGGAAGTTAGACTGTTGATTTACTACTGTTGTACAATCGTCAGGATTTCACACGAAGGTTCATTGGTCATTTCAAATTAAAAAAAATTCATTTTATATAAACTATTAATTTTTGTGATTTTTCTGTGTGTATGTTGTCCTGCTTCCAAACCACTGGACACACGTGACACATGACATTTAAATGTAGTTCCACATTCTGAGATGATGTGACGAGAACCACGAGTTCCTGTGCAGGAACACAGGCCTCTAATGGCAGATACTATGAGCTCTAGTTTTGGTCACAGAGGTGGACAGTGCAGGAATCCACTCTGAATGATCTCTCAGCATCTCTTCAAAAAGAGAATAGTAATAGTTAAAATGTGAAATAAAGAATTCGTCCAAACTTCAGTTCCTGAAAGTTCTCCGCGGACGAGGTGGCAGTCTGGTTGACGGTGGAGTAATATGAGTAAACCTGTAAGTCGCTCTGGATTAGAGTGTCTGCTAAATGTCAGAAATGTAAGTGTAATGAAGTCGCTGAAGAGGTTTCTTGTTTGTTTCTCTCTTTACCTCGGGCAGACGGTTTCTCACGGAGGATAATAAAGTCTCATTTTGAAGGAAATTGTCTAACTAAAGTATCTCTCCAGGGCCCTCAAATGAAGCAAATGTGCATATTTTTCTCGAAAGCCTCAAAATGACTTTGATGCCAAACCACCCACAACACTAACTCTGAGCAGATGTTATGCTAAACAGGCGATTGAAAGGAAAGTTTACTCGTGTCGGACTGCGGTACTAGATGTTTTCTTTCAGATATGAAGAACAAGAGACCTTTCTTTTTAATTACGTGTGGTTTTGTCGTGATCGATTGCATTTCAGCCCCCAGGTTTTGGCCTGGGTTTTCTTTGCTAATCAGAGTGGAAGTAAATTCCAGTTAACGTTCGGTAAATACAGTGGCAGGGGGACTGAATTGGCTTGACGTTGTTATACTTAGGTTAGCCTTGGACGTGGTTATGTTGCCAAGAAAATGGAGCGTAGCTTGAGGTGTTCTGAGCTGAGAAAATTGGATCCTTTCCTCTGGATTCTGCCAGTTGAGTACGTGCCAAGCCAATAAACCTGGCATGGCGGCCTACCAATCATTTTGTACAGACTTTGCACCTTGGCCCCTTGCTGTGAGGGCAAAGGAGCTATCAGAACATCCAGACCGCCAGCGCGCCGAGCTGGGAACCTGGGCAGGAGGGAGAGGGCAGCATTGTTCCTGGCTGCTGCCTCGGAAGTTGGAGTGGGCAAAGTAGTGGAGTGGAACGTAAAGAAAGGAGAGGTCCTGAAGGCGACAGAGGACATGTTCTTTTCTGACTCTTTCTTTTCTTTGGCAGTGACGGTGACCTTTAAAAACGGCTGATGTTCCCACCCGTGCATTATCTCAGCACCCTGACCCTGACTTCAGAAGAGGTCAGCAGTTAAATCCATCACTGGGGTCTGCTCTGAAAAGCCTCTTAATGTGGGTCACAGTTATTTAGTAATCTGAAGGTAATGTTTCACGGTATCTAGTTCAAACCCTCACTGACTGTAGTTGGATTAATAAAAAATTCACATCTGCACCACCTCAGCTCAGAGGGCAACAACCCACACTCCTCACAGGCGCTCAGAAGGTTCAGACAGAAGATAGCAGCATCATTGGCTCTGGAGGTTGGTGGATAAGAAGATGAACAGTGTCAGCGAGAGCCTGTTTACGGCCGATTTCAGGTATTTAATCCTGGACGGATCCTGTAACGAAACGATCAAGACTTAATGAACGATTTCCTTCTTTATACGTCCTGCAGCCTCTGTGGGCGTGGCTACTGTTGTGTCTGAGAGCAGGCTGTAGATGAGGTGTATCTACAGTCTGGCAGCTCCACGGGGAAGTCAGAAACAGACTTGTAGTCTTTGAGGCTTGTGTTCTGAGAGCCTCCCTACTCGTGAGAAGATCGCCACGTCTACCTCATCGCACTTGGCAGTGACAGATGGAGCGAGCGAGTGATGCTGGAAGATGAAGGCAGGCATGGTGAGAGGCAGACAGGCTGGAGGTGGACAGAAAGAACGGCAGAGGCTTTTCCTGTCTGCCTAACGAGACCCCGGCGCTCGGGGAGAAGTTGTGTATCTTATAAATAAAGACGTTATCTGTGACAGGCCCATCACATCCATTTTCCGTTACGCTGCAGATTGAAATTTCCGTACTTCTCTCTTTTGTGCTTCTGGCATAATTTTTTCAACTGAAGGTCAAACAGCTGGAAAGCTTGTGCTGCTCAATAAAGCAGAGCCGTGGGGTATTGTTCCTAATCCTAATGCGGAAAGTGGGACACGTGATGAAGGGACATCAACACACGGCCGTCAGGTTATTCAGAACGAACTGTGATTACACAAAGTGATTCATCTCAATTTGCCAGGTTTTGTTTGATTTGTTGCAGTTAACGATGTTTAATTTGACCCTAATTTTTCCATCTGAAAATCTGGACATTTTACTGATATGAATCGACCAAATAATCCTGGATTCATTCGTCTTTTTATTACTCTTTTTGTTCAATCTTAATCCCCCTTTTTTGGGGTTCGGGTTTGTGTGGAACTGGTTCAGTTCTGGAGGTACGACGCTCTACAGAGAACAGTCTTGTTGAGGTTCTCTTGTAGAAATATGGTAGGACATGGGATGTAAAGTCAGACAGTCTCAGTAAACGTGTTAATAGAATTCCACTCAAAGCGTCCGGCTCGTTATTTACTCCGGCCCCTTTCGTTGGGTTTTACGTTGAACTGCAGAGACCTCGTCGGCAGCTCGTCTGTGCCACAGTCACGACAGAAGCTCCATTAAGAACTGGTGTTTGGCCCTCAGCGCACGAGGAGAGCGGCTTTTCATAGCTGCTGCCGGGATGAGGTCCGTAGGGAGTCACGGCTGTGGACCCGATCGGCACAGCCTTCTCTTTGTGCTGGAGCCAGGGGAGCCCAACACACTCCAGCATGTGGCTTCCTGCTGAGAAGAGGCGGTGAACAGGGGGTCTTTGTGTTTGAGGAGCACTCCTGTGGCTCGCGTCAGGGTGGGGCAGGCGTCACAAATGTGAAATCAATCCGGTTCATAAGCAGCTCGAATCTCTCTTGCCAGGCTCGGTGTTTGTAGGTGGTGTTGGCTCTTCCCGGATATCCGTATTCCGGTGATTGATGTCTGTGTGGAAAATTTCCGCTGTGAACTGCGATGTGTGGGTCAGACCGTGGGCGCGTCCACGAGCAGGTCTTAAGAATGAAAGTGTGACGTGAGTAGTTGACGAGTGTAGAGCCTCTTGTGCAGAAGTTACCGATCACACACGGTGGTCACCTGCTGCAGCTCCTGGAAAAGCTGGAGAAACAGTGAAGGTCTGTTTCAGATCTACAGTCCACAGATCAAACGGTCAGATATGAGGAATTGTGTTGGTAATGTGGGTGAATGTTTAGGCCAAACGTATTTTCCCTGTTTTTATTTGTTCTGATATTCCTATTCACAGAAATCCAGGGATCTAAAGATCATGGCCTTCATTGTGTTTGACCTGATTTCAAAAGATTATTTTAAATCTATAAAAAGACTCTTCTGGAACATGTTCTCATCAACAGCACTGCAGTACAGTGTAGTGATTGTTTAGGCGGCTCATTGCACAACGTCTTCTGCTCTACCAGAAACACTCAAATCTAATAACGTGAAACTGTAACGTGTCGCCGTTGATCAGTTTGTGAGCCTGTTCCCATCGGCGTGGCGAGTGTCCGTCACCGCCAATGATGAGCGTTTATTCTTTCAGCACCGCGTGAACGGCTGAACCCAACCAGGGAGAAAGTGAATGCTCGAGGAAGCGGCTGAATGAAGCTTAGCACAAACACATTTCCTCTTCGTCTGCCTCGAGCCATGCTTCCAAAACACTGTTTTGCCAGGATTTAAAATGGATTTCGTGGGACTTGGTACTGGGGTAAAAGCCCCTACTTATCAAGTAGACAGGCTCATTTCCTCGCCGCTGCCCCACACTTGGCACTGGCACTTTTTGAAGTCAGACCCTGGGCAGAGTGAAAGGTAGAACAGATTAGACCTTTCCCTGTGATGTACTGTGTGACACAATGCCCCCCGTCCTCTGGCTGAAACCGGTTCATCCTGGCAGCGCAGGATTCATTTTCTTGTAATCGGGGTCTTAAAACGTTCTCTTTTTGCTCCAGCAGTAGATTGAATCATTTCATCAGTAATTCAGTTCTGAATTTTCATACTGCAGTATGTTTTTATTCCCATTTCATTGGTTAGGTTTTTGATGGCTGGGGTGAAACGTTTCCAAAGGTGATGGTACTGGAATGTCGCTATAAAGGTTCATGATCGAGGAGTATAAACAAACAAACAGCCTAAAATAATTGTTCATTAATCATAATCAGAGTTCTAGTAATCGTGATATTGGTTTGAGGTCATTTCATCCAGTACTAGATACGTGGATTGCAGATTACATTGAATGCAGTCCGTTCTCTCAATGGTTACCAGTTCCTGAAGGTTCTTAACTGCCCTTGAGCTGGCAAAGTCAAGGTTGTGTCCTGTTGGCCTTTCCATCTGTCTGTCTCCTGCTTACTACGGTTTAGCCTTTGCCAGGTCACTGCTTCACTGTAGGAACGAGAGTCTCCTTCTGGTCTGAGCAGTCTCCAGTCATGCTGTTCTATATTCTTCTCTACATTTTTTAGCTTTAAATCCATTAAATGTTAATGACCGTAGAGGCGTGTTTGTGCTCTCTCTGAGGAGGAAAAGTGCTTACTGCTCTTTTCCTGGACCATAAATAAATATTTGCTTTCACTTGTAGAAATTCCTTGGTGCCTTGAGGCTTCTCACCACTTGAGCAGAATCTCAGAAGAACGGAAGCTAGCTTTTATGCAGTGCAAACATCTGCATCGCCTAGACTGTTACATGTACCCGAAGGTGTTCATGCGACGGGAATGTAGATCAAAAAGCTTTGTTGAATCTGCACGAAGAGGACGATTTGAGAAGACAGGGTTTGAGATAACAGCAGTTTGAGGAAGCCCTCAGAGCTCGGTGAGTAACAACTGCTCAAATGGGTTGAGTTGGTTGTGTTCAGGTTCTTGTGGATTTGAGCGGTAAGTCACCCAACCCTCCAACAGTCAGTTACCTCGTTCCACGGCTCATCTGTCGTGTGCCCTTAGAGGTAGGCGACTTACTGAAAACGTCAGGAGGAAGGAGACAACAGCTCAACAGACTGCCTCTCCTGTTACACTCGGGGCAGAGGGATGCAGGGTCTACAGCAGGCAGATGGTCTTACATTTTGGCCGACTGCTAGCGTGGAGCTGGGTGAGCCATGCTGCCAGCCTCCCTGAGAGGTGTGGACCTGCTAAAGATTCTGATTAACCGTGCAGTTCTGATGATGACCTGCAGGAGGGTGGAATTCCCGTCCCACTACCGCTGGACAGGCCCCACCATCTGTCTCCTTGTCTTCCTGGGTGAAACATACATGGTCTTACCAGGTCACTTGTGCTCCTGCCGTGATTTCGCGGCGTTCTTTGCAGACAGATTCCGTGAGAAGAACCCACAGTCATCTGTTTGTCTTCTGCACTTGCCTTTCATGAGCTGTTTTCGAAAACAATACCTTTATGTGTAAACGCTTGTGGAAGGCCGTGTGATGAATGCCTTGCGTCAGCTGACTGTTGATTCTTCATGTCAACACAACAGCATCCATCTTCCCGGCCCTTAATTCGATCCAGATGTGTTTATGCTGGATCTGCTGCTTGCCTCTCAGCAATGCGAGGAAACCCGATTTTCTCCTTTATGTTAACATTTGCCAGACAGTGCCATTATCGTCTTTAGCACCAGAAGGACCTGGCCAACAACAGCAGCCCTCAGCAGCGCTGCAGTGCCATTGTAGAAGTAATCGGAGGAGCAGGAGTCAGCAGATAGTGGAGATGGTAGAAAGCTCCAGGATAGTGTGCTGTGCGTAGACGCCCGACCACAATTACTGCCTCCGTCTCTGTGTAACGTCCCACGCAGTCCATTACAGGCCAATCTGAGGGAGTAAGGAGGGGAAACGTGCCTCCCCGTAAAAGGTACAGCCCTCCGAGTGGCCGGTGCTGAAAGGGGGACTGTGCTTTGAGAGGCTGAATACAGGAATACAACGTGACCTGAGAGAAATCCGGGGCAGCCTCATTAGCCGAGGCTTCCGAGCGATGCCAGGTTTTGAGGACGGAGACGACAACCCCTCCCTCCTGAATTAAAATGGCGAGCACTGCGAGTTCCGGACCTGGAACTCCAGGCTCTTTTGTAGTTTTGCCACAGACTGGAAAGAGACTGTGGTTATATTTAGCATTTGGCTGCTTATTTGGTGCATTAATGAAAAAAAGCCTTAAAAACCTCATTATTTCTGTCTCGTCCCTGTAGTTCAGATAATTCCGGTTATTTATTTAAACAATTTCTGTGCGACTCTCGGGGCCAAGATTTGAATAATTTATGAGGACAAAGTAATTGCATTTCACTTGACTTTCTGTATTAATCCTATGACTAACTTCCAATTTCTCTTACTGAACAAAGAAACAAAAATATTAAAGTGTGCTGATGTCCCCTGGCTACATGGCTCGTTTGAGTTTGTTATGATTAACTGACTTCAAAATGAGTTCTTTTTCTAATTGTTCGGTTTCTGTGTTTTCATTTTCGGTGTAGTGGTTCATGGAATATTCTTGGTCTTTGCCGATTGCAGACAGTGAGTGCAGATGATGGCGAGGGAACTGTGGTGCCACAGGCAACCTCTTGGCTGAGCTTCCATTGTTCCCCTCAAACCCGTACTGCAGCTATTCAATCTATTCAGTCATTTCACTTACTGAAATACAACGTTATGTAGGAACTACAGGCAGATGAGACACCTGTTCATTTTTTTGTGAAGTTATTCTCGGATTGAGGTAGATTTGCAACCAATGGTTATTTATTTATACATAACGTTATGTTTCTCCTCTCTCTGTCCACTCTATCAGCTCCTCTGATCACACAGGAGCTCTTTGTGGTTCTATAATTCCAGACTGTAGTTCATCTGTTTCTCTGCAGACTTTATTCTCCTCCTTTCACCCTGATCTTCAATGATCAGGACCCCACAGGACCACCACAGACTAATTACAACAACTAATTGCTGCATAGTATGGACGTCTAATGTACCTGTCCTTTTCTTGCAGGCCCTGCTGCGAGGCACCTAATCCCGTTCTGGTTCTCCGTGGAGCCGTCAGACACATTGGCGGTGAGGGGATCCCCAGCGCTGCTCAACTGCTCCCTCTACAGCGACACCCCTGCTAAGGTGCGCTGGAAGAAAGATGGCACCTTCCTAAGCTTGGCGTCAGATGACCGAAGGCAGGTCCTGCCCGACGGATCACTGCTCATCAGCTCTGTGATGCACTCCAGGCACAACAAGCCTGATGAAGGTGTCTACCAATGTGTGGCCACCATCGAGAACCTGGGAGTGATCATCAGCCGCTCAGCTAGACTCACTGTAGCAGGTATGGAGAAACGGCGTACAGACCCCCCGAGTACATGCTCACAGGCTCATACAGATGTTATAGATGAGGATCTAATTCACCCTGATTGGATGGCGTATGGACAAGTGGTGTGGTATGACTTTCAGTAACGTTAGTGTTACTAACTAAGCTCTCCTTCTCCAGCCCCTCAATGCCGTCATTGTTCACCATGGGGTTCAGTAAGGCAGGCCTGTGTCTCCTCTCTGATGGAGCTCCATTATAAATGTTTGGGGGGTTTATTTGGCACCGTGGTGGTAGCTATATTAGGTCCAGTGAGGTAGGATGAAAGTGACCTGGTTTCTGAGAGGTGGGCAGCAGGGATTATTAGGTGTTTGAGTTGGGTCCTGTCCCAAATTTTAATTTGCAACTGAGGGAGTGCAAGAATGCAACCGCATGCCGTTAAAACCCTTCCAGTATCTGAGCAGGCCTCTGATAGCCCTCTTTTCAGCTCCTCGCCGAAGGAAAGGTTTTGGGAGTTGACATGCCGAGCCACGCTCGGAAAAGCCAGAGACGAACGGCGCTCTCTTGAAGTGTCGGAGAGCTTCGGCCTCGCGGCTTCGCGGCTTCTCCTCCCCGTGGTAATCTGCTTTGAGTGTGAACAAACTCATTATCCCTCAGAACTGAGTGGAAATGCCTGTGTGATATTTGGATTGGCCTTTTCATGGAGACATCCTGCACTGTGAAGCTAGATAGAGACCTCCGCTCATGGCTGCGATTGCCATTTAGCTCGTGATTTCCATGCAGTTCATGCAGCACTCTTGTCTTGTATCCGGTTCGTTGGTGTGGAACCTTCGTTATGGGATGCTGTGAGTCTTGAGGGATTTCAGGGGCAGGAGGGTCTGTGCGGATATGCTCTACTAGACTGACCCGTCTCATCTTTGGGGGAAATAAGCTGACCTGTGGTGTCTGGAGGGCAAAGGGGAGGCTGACACTGCATCAATTCCAGCTTCCTCAGCAGATGTCCCTGGGTGTCATACACTGTATGTCCAAATATATATGGACACCCTATGGTGGCACCATTGCTAGTCCTGCCAGTACTATAGGACACTCTGGAGCAGTCTATTGGAACCTGTTTGATGCTGTTTGCAAGCATTTGAGAAGAGTTTTATTTTATTCTCTTATTTTCAAATCCAAAATGTATTTGTTTATTCTTTTTTACGACTGATGTTGAGGTGACCAACCAGAGCTGGGGGCTTCTTCCCCCGCTGAAGCCTTCTGAATTCTGGGAACTAGTCGGGATTCGTTGTGGCGTCCACAGGGCCACGTTTCATATAGAACTGTTATAAGTCAAAGAACCAATGATGGAGCGCCATCCAGTACTTTGTTGGGGAAGAGTTTGGAATGAGGTTGGGAAGTGATCATCCGTCATCCATATTCTCACTGAATGCCATCAAATCCTGACAGTAAAAGCTCCTATACCTAGTAGAGTAAGTCTTACCTGGACAATAGAGACAGTGTTTCCCCCAGGTTGGGGAAAGGGCTCATTAGGACACGCCCCCATCACACCCGATGCTCCTGACACAGGAGGCTGAAGATGAGCACATGCCTCCTCCTCCGATACAATTGAAGCCGCCGCCTCTTTTTGAGCAGTGGAAAGCAGTGCGAGAGATTGTGCCGATTGTGCCGATTGTGCACTCTCAGACTAGTGCTCTTGCCTGCCACTCACCCCCACCCACTCTTTCAGGCCATGATCAATCAGGGGGGCTGGCGAGCGTCGAAGGGAAAGGTTAATTGGTGCATCTTTGGTATGGACCATTACGTTTCCATTGCTCTGGAAGTGCTGCTGCGGTAGTAGCCATGTGTAGTGCACCGTGGAACGGGGAAGTGATAGTTGTGATGGATTGCAAGGAGAAAAAATGCATCCGTTGACTTTACTTGGTCCAAGTTGTCCCACCAGCAGAGAAAAGCACAGCCTGAGAGCTATAGCTGCTGAGTATCATTCAGGTAATCAGCTGAACCTTTGCCTGCTGTGGTCTCCTTTCGGGCTGCGTGGTGGTACCACAAAATTCCTTTACAGATATTTTATGGTGTGTACAACAATGGAACCCTTTGATGTTTACGAACAGTTCCCGTGTTAACTTGTCTCTAGTTTCTCCTGACTTTGCCGGTTTCTTCACCCCAACATTCTCCCAGGTTCTGTCTTCTGTCAGCATGTTCTTGATTTCATTTGTCCTGGAGGCCCACAGTCAAAAACACTATGGTGCTTTCTCTGTTCAAACCCTGCTCATTAAACAGATCTATTAAGTGTGGGAGGTCTGCAGTTCACTTCCTGACCCCTGCGGTAATGTCCTGCAGTCAGTCGGAATGCCAGCGGAGCATTCTAGAATGCCTCTGATTTGAAGAGAACGTCACATCGGCGCTTCTCCATAACCAACACTGATGACAACTAATGCCACACTAAGTCCCAACCCTCACGCCTTTAACATCCATAGCTGAGGACGGCTGTGAGACACTTCACCGTTCAGCGTGGGATGAGCCCCAGTCCCATTTGTATTCGGTGGACGTCTGAGCGAGACGATAGGGCAGAGAGCAGGACGGACGTGGGGAATGAGATTTGCCGACTCTTCCCCGCCTCCTCCCCAGCCCGAGTGCCACTCTTTGAACATGGCCCCTCCGGACGGCTGGAGGTGTGGCGAGCCACGTGCCAAGGATTACACCTGAAACAGCTGATTTGCATGCCTGCTTCTGACTGGTTCCCTGCCTCTGCCCAGCCCCCCCAGCAGTGGGGGAATTCTGCAGGTCCTCCCGGTGCCGCATACGAGCTGGAGCAGAACCACCCTGGTGTCTTTTCCTTTTATATTGATTGGAGAACTGAAGAGGTCTGGGACCACCCCCACTCCTCTTTCGTTCATGGTCCACTACACTGATGACATGTCTGGTTCTTGGAAGCCATCAGTTCATTAAAACATGCAGGAAATCCATTCGCTGTCTTCACACATGAAATAGGCCTGGGATGCAATTACAAATGCTATGGTTTATGAGCGCTTCTCTCGCTCTTTCGCGCTCTTTCTTCCTTGCTGGTGCTCTCACTTTCCACAGTAGCAGTCTAAAGGTCGCGTGTCTTTTTACAAGGATGTAATGTCAGGCTGCATAATGACATCACAACAGAAGTGCTGCAGCGGCGGTTAAATAGCCTCCCGTTTGCTGAAGGAGGGTTCTGCGTCAGTGCCGGACACCGGTTTTATGACCAGTCTATGGGGTTAACCCTCCACCCTGCTCAGACATGCATCGGTCAGACCTTCATACGTACAGTACCCCCACGTCCCACCTCCCTGCGTCCCTCACCTGAGTCACCCGTGACCTCTCTGCTCTGGTGGAGCCAGTTCTGTTCCGCAAGCTGCCATCGTCCCTGTCAACCCATCAGCGTTTTATTTCACACTCCCGTTACACACGTGGCACGCCGCACCACTTTATCCTCCCCAATTTCACACCGCCACGGTGGATGCAGCTCAGCGACTCCAACACAAACACAACACGGACAGCTATGAATTTCAAATGCTGCTGCTCCTGCAGGCTGTCAGACTGATTTTATTGCTGTCATTTCGAAACAGGTCGTGTGATTGTTCTAGTGTGGCAAGGAATTCACACCAGACGAGTGAGCCGGTGCAGGTACTGCTGGAACCACCAGTGTTTTGATCTCCTTTAGCTTCTCTTTTTGTTTAAGACAGCAGTTATATTATATGGACAGAAATAATCTGTCCATTCGGTTCTTGTCTCTCTGTTCACCTCAACTAGTCGTTTGGATCAACTATTCGTTACACAACCTGTTCAGCTTCACTCTGCATCTGACTGAACTCTGTCATGCTTGAATCTCAGTTCAGCACAATTCGTCATTCGTTCTGTCTCAACTCTCCTTTTAGCTCGGCTCTGCCTTCGGCTCGGTTCTGCCTTCGGCTCGGCTCTGCTTTCGACTCGGCTCTGCTTTCGACTCGGCTCTGCCTTCGACTCGACTTCTCTTTTGACTCGGCTCTGCCTTCAGTTCATCTCTGCCTTCTGTTCGGCTCTGCCTTCGACTCGACTCTACTCCGACTGTTCATCCGGCCCGACTGTTCGTTCAGCTCTGCTGTTCTTGGTGTGGTCTGAGACACATCTGTACTTCGTGTGTGTCCGTGCGACAGGATGTTTAATATTTACTCGTGTGAATGTGTAGATTGGTGAGAGAACTCGCTCCACACTGTAGAATTACCAGGAAGGATAATAAAGTATAAATCGGGACACCTTTTGACGCGGTGGGTCAGGCGTAAGGCAGTGGGATTACTGTATTCTCTGTCTTCCAGGGCTGTCTCACATTTCCTTCCATTCTTATGGGTCAGCCAGGAACCCTCGAAAGAACAGTTCTTAAACACGTCCAGCAGAACACAGAGAGTTCTTGTTTCCCGGTGAGCTATGACCAATACGAAAGGATTCCATTGACCTCAGCGCAGCCCGAGCAGCCAATGATCGCTAGCGTTCGAGGCTTTCTTTGGCCTCGCTCCAGCGCCTGTGCTTGTGGCTTTCAGCTGTGTGGCCTGCGTGGTGAATTTTTAGTTTGCTGCCTGTCTGCTCCAGTGGAGCTGGCATCGAGCGTCTGTCCCGGGTACAGTGTTCTGCCTCCCCGGTGCGTAAACACACTCGCGTTTGGCCTTGTCTCACCAGCGCGCTGTAAAGTTCGAGCCTCGGACTTCTAATGTGTTGATCTTGTGATGGATCAGTAATATTTAAAATAGCAGCTGGAGTGCATCAAGGATTGGTGTGTGTGTGTGTGTGTGTGTGTGTGTGTGTGTGTGTGTGTGTGTGTAAAGGCAAGTTTTGCCAGCTCCTGCTCTATTTTTAAGGCTTATGTCTGTTGTCGTCTCCTCTGTCCTGACAGAGATTGATGAACGGCAGGTTTACACTCATAGTCCTGATGTGTTGACAGTTAGATTCTGCTTTCATCTCTCTGACACACGGCTGTGACGTTTGCATCGGTTTTATACCGAATATAAGGTGGGACTGCAGTTCTGTAGTGAAGGAAGATGAAGGTGATCAGGATCAATAACTGATGATAACTGTAGTCTGATCTGATCAATATTTATTGATCTATTCATACAGAAGTGGTGTCTCTCAGGACGGCGTCGGGTTTAACGCAACACACCAGACGTCTCTGCATGGAGGTGTAGAGGTTCCTAATGGTGTCCTGTGATGATCCATCCCATGCAGCTTGAATGTTCTCACTCAGTTCTGCAGATGGTGTGGTAGGGGTGGAGTGTTGATAGAGCGTCCAATAGCGTCCACACATTTTCAATCAGGGACAGGTCTGGAGATGAGACCGACCACGGCGTAGTATCTGTGTCTTCAAGACGAGATCTTGAGACGGCAGCAGTGTGTGGATGAGCGTCGTCCTGTTGGAATAGAGCACCGGAGCGTGTGTTTAGAAAAGGTAGAACCACTGGTTGCAGAACCTCATTAACGTAACGTCGGTCTGTTTAAGTGTCTGTAATGAAGATCAAAGGTGATCAGACATTGTATGAAACTGCACCCACAACATCACACCAGACCTTCTGGACGTGTAACATCAAACCTTTGATCTTGATTGAGGATTCATTGACTCCACGAGACGAAAGTGTGAGTGAAGACGACCCACTGCCATTCTGAGGGACAGTCCGGTACGACACCATTGCACCCCTTCATTGCAGTTGGTTGATTCTGTTTGGGTGCAGCTGTTTTGACAGTGAGAGGAACAGACCCAGTTCTCATGGTGCTGTTGTAGTGTAGATGATGGAGGTCAGGCCTGAAATCTGTAGGCTTGGGTGGAAGTCTGCCACTACTTTCTGTAGTAGCACTATATCTGCTGATCTTCTCAGTGTTTCTCAGCAGGGCATTGAAGAGGCTGATTCACAGGAGACATGACTACTGTATGAACAAGGTCACACGTCCAGATATGAACCATATACACTTTAACCAGGCCGTCCTTGAAATACTCTACTCTAGTTATGTGGAGAAGGTAGCCTAATGGATGTATGCTACACTACCACATGTCCAAGTATTTATGGACACTGCTTCTCATTCAGCTGCTTTAAGGTGCACCCATTGCTGACACGGATGTGCAAATGCACACAGCTTATCTAGTCCCTGTAGAGAAGTACTGCCAATAGAATAGGACTCTCTGGAGCAGATAAACAAACATGACTCTATTGTCTCCATGTCTAATAGCAGGTGTGGACTAGAAGGGTTTAAAGACCTCCAGCATTGAGCACTGGAACTGTGTTCTCTGGAACAATGGAGCTCCATCCAGGACTGTTGTTGGGAAAGTGATTCCCACATGAGATGGGAAAGTGATCATCCAACCTCCTGATCTCACTAACATTTTTGATTATTGATATGAAAACTTTTCAAGGTTGTGTGCTGGTTACCGACCTCCTCCAACATCACCGTGACGTTGGTGCTTTCTTGTGTAGCTCATTGTAGCCAAAGCCAGCTCTCCTCAGGACACTATTACAGCATTAAAAACCATCTGTGTTGCACGTCATTAAAGTCAGATATAACCAAACACACGTTTACTCAGCTGTTCAGAGCAATTAGGCTAAATGATGTGTGAATATTGAGGACATATGATAGGTACAACGTTGATGGCTCCATGCAGAGACTCTATTTTCATGCACATCACTGAGGCTGGAAAATGGACACAGTCACACAACTACGGTTCCATCAGTACTCTGACGCTGTGCACCCACGGTTCACGTGGCAAAGTCTGATTGCAGATCCTCGCCTGCTTTCGGAATGTGGGCATCGGTTTCTGGACGAAGCCTTTTAATGCCCTTTGTTTGCTTTCTCCAGACAGATTTGTGTCCAGATATAATCAGAAAGGCTCTGTCTGACACAGTGCCTTTCCTCCTTCTTCACATTCCATCAATAAACTCAGACCTCTGTAGACAACCTCTGTAAATTGCTCTCACCTCAGATCTCCACTGGACCAAGCCTTGCCTCTTTCATCTCAACAGCAAGGTGTCGTCACACAGCCGGGCCCTTATTTGGGAAAATGAGTGAGTGCGAAAGCCGGTACACTCCATGCGCACCCCGAAGGGAAATCTGTCTTCCACCACGATCCCTGATTGAGACGGACAGAGGCGGCACTCAGCGAGGCTGTCCTCCCTGTGATTGACGGGATTTGTCAGCAGACACCGGTTTGATTGTCAGAGAGCTTGACGTCCTTTTCCGGGAACAGTGAAAAGCAGTGACAGACTCTGCTGATTGGGCTGTTATTTATTTTGCATCAGCCCTGAAATGCAGAGGCTTTATTGCACAGTTCACAGAGAACAGCAGACGACAGCACTTAATGATCTACTCCAGCGTGTCACGGACGGAACGACGGCTTTCAGTAGGGTTAGAAAAAAATTTTATAATGAATTGTCCGGGTGTCGGACCAGTCTGAAACGATCTCCCGCCATGTTCCTAACACCCAGGCCCCGTCCACGACCCTAAAATGCTGGTGTGATCACGCCAGTCCAGCAGGGGGTGCGGTAACACCTCATTAGATTGGATGTCCGAATCTTCAAGAAACAGTGTAAAGGCTAAAATAGACCTAAGCACAGCCCTGCGCTGATGCAGTTTCAAGTCAGTAGGTGCGTTCCGATCACCTCAGTGGTTCCTGATAAGAGGACTGCGCAGTTCAGCCATTTTATCTGAGGTTCTGACCCACAGGGTTTGAAAAGGTTCAGTCGGAAAGGAACTTCAAAGTGTGTAGGTAGTGAGTACCTGCTTATCACTGCACACGCATCAGTCGTACTTTGGTTGCAAAGTAGAAATCTGATTACACGTATACATATCGTCCAGCCCGAGCCCCAAGACGCTAAGGATGAGTGATTTGGGCCCTTTACACTATACGTGGACTAACCTCTGTCCCCATCAATCACTTTAAGAGCATTATTCTGTGATCCACAGCCTTCTTACTTCTGTCATCACAGGGGACGAGGGTCTGGACAAAGAGTCCAGTGTACTGCTCGAGCAGGGTCAGTAATGTAATCAGTCCAAATGCTGTATGTACTTTGCCCAGGTCTGGTGACAGCCATGACATGTAAATTACAGACTAAAGAAAGACTTATCACCTGACATGGGGGCGGAAGGCGAGAGCTGTAATACGAGCCACGCTTCAGGAGGAAAGGCGTCCTTCGCTGCTTTGCTTTTTTCTGGTCAAGGTCGTATGAGAGAGTCAGGGTCCTTTTAACCTACATTCAACATGTTCCAAACAAGTGATGTTACTCTGGTGGAATGGTGGGGTGGTGCACTCTGAAAGGCTGGCTTCTGAAGACTCTCGGCCCCAGCTGAGCTTTCTTCTGGCACAAAAGAGGGCCGAGGCAGGAGGCAAGAGCCGGCCCCTCGGTTACCGAGTCCTGCCTGGCAGCACCCGGCAGCCCCTCAGCTTCCCACAGAGCGACACTTTTATTCTCCCTCTCGCGCCCTCTCTCTCCTTCTTGTGAATGCGAGGGCTTTGCAGCCCCATCATTATTACAGTATCTGGCTCATGCCTGTGTTGTCCCAAGTTTCTGCTCAAACTTTATAGATTCGTCAGTGGACACAAAAAGATTTGAGCCGGCGGTTGTTTATTCTGTTGCTTGGCCTTTAGCGGGAGGCTCATTTGTGTTTGTGCCATAAAGAGCGCCTCGTTCTGGGCCTCGCTCTTGGTGTCAGTCAAAACTAATAAAAGATAGGGAGGCAGCCTCTGTTGCCATGTTACAGGATTCTTGCCTTTCTTTCAGGAGCAGCAGGGGAGGGCCGGCCAGCGGGGAATAAACCAGGCGGCCCATCTCTCTCGCTCTCTGTGTGAAATAAATCCCGTTACAGAGATGCCCCTCCCTGTCCGGGCCTGTCCAGAACAGGATCTGCGAATGAGAGGACCTCCTCTAAACGGAGAAGATGAGAGGGTTTTAATGGACTAGCTGTCAAGCCCAGAGGCGGAGGCAGTCGAGGCCATGTCCTCACTTCCCTGGGCTGGCCTGAACTCCCTGTGCCCGGGCCCCGGGGAGGCTGGAGGAATTCCTCTCTTCACTGAACTGCGGGTGACCACTGCAGCCCTTCAAGGTGTCAGCTTCTTGGAGCGTAGATCACCAGCAATAAATCCTCACCCTGGATCTGGGAAAAACGACGGTGTTTATTACCAAAACAGAGGTTACAGTACGAACTCTAGAACCTGAGATCAGCACTTCACAGGCAGATACTGCTGTTTTCAAGGCTTCGTATCTCAGGAAACCTACAGACATAATTGACATCTCGTAGGTAACTACAGCACTTATCCCCTATAACCCTGCGCTCATCGTTGGATGAATTATCAGTCACTAATTCATCTCAGATGACATGATGCTAACAGATGACATCACTGACACAGGTATTGGGTTATAGAGGATAAATGAGAAAGGAGGGGCTGTTCTCTTTCTTTGCTCACACTGCTCAGATTTCAGAATAAAAGTCCTGAGAAGGGATATTACTGATACATAAATAATAAAAATAATAAAGGACATTCAGGTTATGAACTTATTATAAATATCCTTTTTGATCTAATCATTATAAATATCTCATCAGAATTATTGGATTTTCAGCTCAAAAACACTCTGGATGATCAATTTGAACATATAGAGGGACATATAGAGGGTTTTTGCAGCCACGCCCTTCTACAGCGGTCATGGTAGGTTTTAGTTTGAGAGGAGAGACGTCTCACTGTCCCCCACTGAACACCTCCCTGACTGCCCACACTGACCCATTGCTTCATGATACATTCATACCTGAATTGGTTGTCTGGGAGTGAGCCACGGACTTTGGAGGGAATTCTTAACTCGGCTATGCTGACATGCGCTAAGAGTGTGTGTTCGTAGAGGTGTGAGATGACACCCAGACTCTCTCTCTCTCGTGGTTTATTTTCATCCTGGAGTTGTCCCGTGGTCTCCCGGGGCCTTGGCGTTGCCTCTTAGTGGGCATTGTAGCATTTCACACCTCTCAGCGGGGGACCTGTTCAGACCAGCCAGATACGAGATGACAGTATCAGCAGAACATGTTTTAAGGCCGTCGGAGTGCCAGTCTTGGCACAAAACTACAGAAGGCATCTCTGCCAGTGTGAACTTTGGGCCAACACTGAAAGCAATGAAAGCGTGAACTGCTGGGATTTGCTCTGGACCATAAAGCAGTGTCATAAATTCAACATTAAATAAAGATTCCTATTGTCCTTGCAGAGTACCGTAGTCCCACAGAGATATCGGAAGAACGTAGGTTAGGGTGTACGTTGAACATTATGCCCACTGATGGGTCAGAGCCAGTTTTAAGTTGGACTTAGACACTGAAACTAGTTTGGTTGGTTCAGCTCATTAAAGGTTAGTAGTTTGTGGACTCGACGGTAGGAGCAGTGTGTGTTTGACCGTTCAGCTGCTGTCCTTCTCAGAGGGGAAGTGTGGTACCGGTCCTTTCTTGTTGATATTGTTCGGAGCTGGACGCAGCCCATCACGTTTGTGTGACTATATGACTCAGACAGCCTCGTTGCCCTGGCTCTCGACACAAAAGCAAGCTGCGCACAGAGATGTCTTTGCCCCGAGGGAGTCGGGGACACAGCTTTCGCACAGGGTTCGGCTTTCGCACTTGTTTCACACTCGGGCTCTTGCAGGTGTCCTGTCTAAAGTGTCTTATTATTCTTACTTGATGCAAAAAAGAAAGGCTGGCTGGAGGGCATCTCAGCTGCTCCACTGTTGCAGGTGGGCCCCCCCTCCACGTCTGTCACCTTTGGCTGCCCCCCGCTTCTCCCTGCCTTGGCCTCCTTTCTCTGCTCCTTCTGGGTGGAGCTATCTGAGGCCGGAGCAGCCACTCAGCTCGGAGACCCCACGCTGCCTTTTGTCTCCTCTCAGTCTGGTCTTTCTCCTCCTGGGTACTTCACTGGCGATGGTTTGGCAATGCTTTCGCCTGTCTTCTCTTGTCCAAGCTTGTTCTGAGGGCGTGAGCGTAAACGGCTATGTCTCCATCAGTCGTATCAGTTTAATCACTGGCGGGTGAAGTGAATAACATTGACGGTCTCTGATGTAAAATGACTTTATGAAAATGCTGCAGAAACTGAAAGTGTTACTAAATGAATTTATAAATGGAATTACATTTGGCTGTAGGAGGAAAAACAAGCTAGTGTGTGTTCATTCAGTACCTTTCTTAACCACCAGCGGAGCTCCCACACAACGTTCAGCACAGTGTCAATGGACCTCCAGCTTTGGCGTTATTGGACCAACAGTGGTCTGCTTTCCTTCTGGTTTTAGAAATGTACCAAAAAGCAGCTTAAACCTCATGATACAGAAGATCGTCGAGAACATTGTGACCTTTGTTCAACAGCTTTAAAGTTAGCGTGGATGCTGGAATGAGTGGTCGTGTGGGTGACAGACGAGAGCTGCCGTCCACAGCAAGCGCCGACGAACACCAGATTTCTTCTGTTTAGTGTGAGCTTTTCATCTTTAGCCTCTCGCAACCTTATATGTCTCAGCGTTTCGTCAACCTTTGACCTTTCCATCAGTGACCAAAAGACTTGCCTTCCTACATTCCTGTGTCCCCAGAGTCGTCCAAACAAAGAGCAGATGTATATTTTCCTCCACATGAGGCACCATTTAGAATCCACCCCCCAAACCACCGCTGCATGGCTTGCATATCAAGTTCCTTCGCCTCCAGATGTGAACGAGGCAACCGCAGTGACACTGATGCATAGCTGTTGCCGGCTGGTTGGAGAGCGTTCTTTGTGTGTCGTAGTGCGTTTGCCGGTGCGGTTGGTGAACGGAACATGGACTTTTGTTGGAGCGTTCTTTGGCGTCAGTTCTAGCTTTGAGCTTCTTAGGGCTTTGGTGCTTCCAGCTGAAGCCTCTCAATGGCATCACGTTCTGCACGAATACGTCCCCTCTGACTTGTATGGATTAATTCCATTCCAGCCCCTCCCATCTTTTCCTCACATCAACATCCTTTCTGTTCTCAATTAGCGAGCTGGCACGGAGTCTGACACAGATCGGGTCTGCAGATGCACCAAGAGCCGTCCAGAACACGTCCTAGAAGGCAGTGGTGGAAACTTTGCAGTGAAGAAGGAGGAGGATATGGAGAGGAGGAGCACTGACTGAAGACAGGCACACAATTGCGGTTGTTTGTCTGAGCCTTTATCAACAGCAGACCATGACTGATCCTTTATCAGACGTGCTGGTGGGCTGGCTGTGGAGCGCTGGGTGTAGCAGCAGCATGGTCTTCAGTAGGGCTGAGCGATACAACTCAAAAACCTGTCATAGAAATGGTGACATACAGTACGATATGATGAATCTGAACAGTGTAACGTTACAGTATCTGTGTTTATCTGCAGAAACACAGCAGACTGTAGATTTAAATAATAACCTTTAATTACCATGTTTCTGCAACACAATCTGAACAACACTGTACTCTGTAGAGCGTTGTCTCTCCAGAACCGAACCAGTTCCAAACAAAAATATATCGCTCCTGAAATAGCAAACCATTGTTTCCATCCATCCTGTTCCATCCAGTTTTGCTCTCTGCGGCTGCTGATGGCACACGGTATGATCAGGATTGGAACCTGCCGTTCTCAGATCACGGTGCTAGCGCGGTAGACCACAGTGATGTCCAGTGTGACTGTATTTGTTCTGTGACGTCTGATTTGACCAGCGACTCCTGAAGGTTAAAGATGCTGCTCTTAGGTGAAGTGCTTTCATTTAAAACTTATCTTAAAATTTCCAAAAATATTGGCTTTAGATTGACCAAAACTCTATTTCAGAGGTGGTGCCGTGTCCAGTCTACTCCTGAACTAGTGGTGGACTGTCAGGACAATGGAGGGTAATGAATTCCGATCCATCAGCTGTGTTCACTGCTCTTTACGGGAATCGAGTTCCTGACTGGGAGACTCTTGACTGTGGTGGTGCCACAGAGCATGCTCAGTTGGGCTCTGTAGAGACACCGTCCTCCCTGTCTGCGATAGAGGGACAACGCCAGGTCCCGGCTACACATTTATCTGTGTGGGGTAATGGGATCGGTCCCTCCCCGTGGCACTGCCGTCTCCCCTGGCAACGACCTCCAGTGAAGGTCAGCACAAATGGGTGAAGAATGAGCCGAATTCTCTGGGATAAAATAAGACACTTTAACACCGTTACACTTAATGCAATCAGCTTTGTCCGAGCGACAACTCGGTTATCCTCAATAAAACCATCGTCCCCTGATGCCGGAGAAGCAGAGCTGCACTAACACACTCGCGGACATGTACTCAAACACACTCCGTGGCTCCTGTATGTTTATATACACTGACATCATACATCAGTCCTCCGGCCCCCTCGCAGGGATCGCACACAAACAGTAGTTGCTGCTGTAATTATTTGGATGTCTTTCCTGGCTGTGACGGTGACGTGCGAGACATCGCTTAAGGGCACAGAAATGCTGATATTCATCCTCCCCTCATCTGCATGCAAATGCAAGGATCAAACAAAGCCCACCCGCCGCCCCCCACGTCTGCGACTTGCTCCGATCCTGTGCTGGGACCCGTGTTACCTGGTGCTGCACAGATGTACGGACTCTTTAAAATGATTAAAAATAAAGGGGCTGTAAATGGTTCTCTGAGTGATGCCACAGAACAGGGTTCCCAAACGGTCCACTTCACTCACCCCACAAACCCTTAACTTTAACCAACCTTTAAAATTCAGGCATATTTGACCAGACTGAAGGACACGTGTGTCTGTGCTCGGACCTGTATGTCGTACGGACGGGTCACAGTATCATACGTTCTAACAGTGTTCCCACTTTGAGTACCGCCTGCAGTGATTTCGACTTGCTCAGTGTCTTCTGTGAAGTGGAATGAATTGGGATGGTAGATTGCTGTCTCTTTTAGCATGATTTAGAGAACCTCATTTTAGAACGCTGTATGAGAACAAGAGCCGAGACACAACTTTTACCATATCAGAGCTGAGGTTCTGTTTTGAAGCCTCTTAAAAAGTGTCCTAGGGGGTTCTATATTGAAACCTTTTGAAAAGGGTTCTTTTCCTTATGGCACCAAAAAGGTTCTTCTGTTGTTAACGTGTCACCCTTTTCAAAAAGGTTTCATGTTGGTCAGTTTTCTTTAATAAGAACCCTTGAAGAACCATGGATTTGAAGTAACGCTGCGTCCTCACTGCACTTTCCTTCGTTTTGGTTCTGTTTCTCGGGTATGTACTTCATATCTGTTGCATCTTAAATTACATTTGTTGAAAAGTCTAAACAGACAGGACGGATTTTTACTAACAGAACAATAGAAAGTCATTTTTGGCCGATAACCCCCGTGCAGTACCACCGCTGCCCAGTGGGGGGCCACAGCCCACAGGTTGAGAACCCCTTGCATGAGGAGCATCTAAATGTCCGAACACCCTTCTAATGAACGCAGCTACTGTAATTTGCACCCACTGCTGACACAGGTGTGCAAATGCACACACAGCTTATCAAGTCCCTGTAGAGAAGTACTGCCAATAGAATAGGACTCTCTGGAGCAGATAAACACACATGACACAATTGTCTCCATGTTTAATACCACGGGTGGACTAGAGAGGTATAGAGGTGTTCTCTAGAATGATGGCCCTCCATTCAATACCTTTTAGAGGAATTAACTGTTCAGGGATGCTCTTGCAATCAAATCCTCACAGCAAACTTCCAGAATCTAGTAGAAAGTCTTCCCTGGACAGAAGAGACAGTTACTCCAACAAGACCATGATAAACTTTTTTAATACGCTTGTGTCAAGAAACTTAATATCAAGTGTTTTTAGACCTTCTCAAGTTTCTTCACATTCATACATCTCTGTTACAAACATAGTTCCTTGTGGAACCGAATGTGGTTCTTCTGTCATCACTCGGAGGACCCTTTGTGTTGTGTTAGCTGAACCGGCGCCATGCGAACACTTGTCTGTCCTTTGTTTATGGATTCTTCTCAAATGCCATTTGTGATGCATTGACCTCATGAAGGTCAAGATTCGCCTGCTTACGGCGTGATCTTCCACAAATGGCCGTATTTTTTTGGTTTCCCTGGTAACTGGCCTCTGCTCAAGCCCTCGTTCATGGCTGCTGCTCTGGCTGTTTGTGGTCCAAGGCCCTGTGGTCTTCAGAACGATTCGTATTACACTGCTCATCTGCCAGCTGCACTGCCTGCCTTTGTCTAGACACTCTGATTGAATGTAATTTCATTTTGATTTGTTTGTCCTCACTGCTCGCACCACGGCATGATTGCTGTTCGGTGGGGTGGAATCCTACGGCCCCGCGAAGGCTCATGTATGACGCTCGTGTTGCAGCCCACTACAGCTCAGCGGGGCGGAAAGGATGTTTGAGCAGGATGCCACAGGTTCCTAATGTAAACCCAAGGCTGAGCTGGATCTTCCTGTAAACACACAGGACTCTTCAACTGTGTCTGAGGAACAGCTGGTCCCGCTGCGGAGGATGGCTTCCCCTCGATGTTTATACGAGCCAAGGGATGAACATCTGTACCTCAAAGCCGTTCAAGATGTTGGGCTGGCAGAGTAAATTAAAAGAACAGTAGAGGGGTTTTAGCACCAAGTTCTAACCAATTGGCTTAGAACTACAGTGAGAGTATTGGACTGGAATCCAGGACCACCTTCGGGATGTGTTACCATGAAAAAAGATGACTTTGGTGACCAAAGAAAATGTAGGTTCCTGCTTGGGTTTCAATGGTGTGAGATTTATCGGTATGATTACCGTCTCTGACAAACCACGTCCCCCGGAATCACAGTGCACTGTTTCACCATTCCTTTATCTTCAGTCACAAAGACGCTTGAAGGAATGAAACATGAAGAAACCCTTTATTTTACCTTTAAACAAGCTTCCAGTGGAGCTACACACATCGACTGTTTCCCCCAGAAGGACGTGTGGGTCTGCAGTTCTGTAGTGAAGGAAGATGAAGGTGATCAGGATCAATAACTGATGATAACTGTAGTCTGATCTGATCAATATTTATTGATCTACTCATACAGAAGTGGTGTCTCTCAGGACGGTGTCGGGTTTAACGCAACACACCAGACGTCTCTGCATGGAGGTGTAGAGGTTCCTAATGGTGTCCTGTGATGATCCATCCCATGCAGATTGAATTATTATTATGAAGCATTATGGGAGGAGGCTGATCTCACACTTTCAGATTTGACATCAGGATCTTACGGAACTTAATGCGTGAAGTGAGATTCTCCTGATAACGCAGCTTCTGCGTGAGATCCGTGTTTACCGCAGGGCCGGAGGCACAACCTCAGCTGTCGCTCTTCCTGAGGACAGCAGTACAGAAACTACAAAGGAGCGTTTCCAGTGGTAAAGGGGCCGTCCGACAGTCGACTCATTCTGCTGCCAGTGGAAGACTCGCAGCATCAGGCAGTTGTCAGAAGAATGCTTTTGGGTTTGTGTTGTATTTTTCCGTTTCCTGACATGCTGTCACTCCAGAATACATTCCTCCTGACACGTAGAGAATCCAGTGGAAAAGGCCGGTGATGCTGAAGAAAGAGTTGTGGAGGAAATTTGTTGAGAGTTGTTATTGCTCTGGAGAGGCAGGCACACGGGAACGCCGTGTTTATTTATGCCTGTACCCTGTTATCAATTCACTTTTATTAGCCGCTTCTTGGGAAACTGACACGGAATATAACCCACGGGTACGTACCATCATCCGTCCCTTGGGAAATGTAGTGCCGCAGCTCAATGGAGAGAAAAGAACAACACAGCCATCTGTAGAGTTTCATTTCACACACAGAACTCGGGGTTCGGGATACAGGACCGAAATCAATTATTGGAACACTTCCACCTAAACAGGACACCAAGGTAAGGACATTGCGCCGTGGTTAACGAGTTCAAATGCTCCGTGTTACTGCTCTTCAGTTCCTCAGGCTCTGAGCACGTCTGCTTTCCCGTGACGAGTGGAACTCTTGAGCAGGGAGTGTGTGTAGGTGGGAACAACAAAGGGCTTTGTGGTGATTTGCATGCGTCTCTTGTCCGTAGGAAGTTGAATCATTAGTTTGGCTCATTAAACGCACGGTGAGGGCAGTCACTGGTATCCGAGCTGTCATGAAGGATGGCCATCGTTATCACATCTCTGCAGATCTTTGGCAGTCCTCACTCTGCCTACACTATCAGGAGCCTCCTCACCAGGCACAAAGGACCTTTGAGCGAGTTGATAAATCACCTTTTCCACACGTGAAGAGAACCTCAGCTATCATGAAGATCTGTTTTATAACAGACCAGCACGCCCGGGTTTCCGAGTTTGGCACGTTCCTTTATTCCAGCTCTTTGTTGGTGTCGTTGTAAGAGGGATGTTATCCGTGGATAACGAACATGCTGCTTATGGCATTGATTGGCCATCTTTGGGACTGACCGTTAAGGGCTGCTTGGGGTTCACTGAGGAATTCTATGTGATTCCGTGGCCTGATGTTGATCATCCTTCAGTGTGAATTGCCAACTGCTCCTTGCTTTTGGACCGTTAACAAAAATACACTCATGTATTTTAAATTCCCAGTTGTTGCTACCTTATTCCCAGGATAAAAGTGCAGTCGTGAAAAGGGAATTGTATCAAACAAGTGGCAAAAATTGGAGTCCAAGCGTTCATACCATAATGTCCAGTATATCTTGGGTCTCAAAGGAAGATATCATAAACGATTTGTTGTCGTAAACATCAGATTTGGATCATTTTTGGGCCTGTTCAGTAAATTTAAACAATTCCACAGCAGTATTCCTCTATTCCAGGCTGCGGAATGTCGTTCCCCTTAACCAGATCCTCCTGGAACTTACTGTTGTTCATGAGATTTCATGTCTGGCCTTCTGTGTTTCCTCCCAGAACTCACCCCTTCCTGTCCAGGACAGGCTTGTTAAGTAGCTGAACTGATGAGAAATACTGAAGGGAGCTGAACTGGGCTTCTACCGTATGAAGGTCAGGAATGAGCTGGAAACACTGGTCGGGCGTGTTTAGCCTTGCCGTCCCATTTCAGGCTGAGAAGAGCAGACCCTGCGTCCTGCATAAAGTATTTATCCTGACTTGTAAGAGTGATGAAATATGCATCAGTTAAGGAAGGTGACGGGCAGGTCGCAGACTGACTCTGCTGTGAACTGGGTCACGTCACGGACGGACGTCCTTCCCTCACTTCTTCTGAGCCTCGGTATTAGCAGAACAAAGAGACCGGGGGCTGAAGCTCGGCACTCTTTAATTTGGACTGGAGCCATGTTAAGATTGCTCTAACCTGTTCATGAATTTTACATGAAGGTAAGCAGGGGGCAACCTAATCTGCTCTTTTAGTGAGTGAGAAAGAAAGGAGGCGGATTTATTTACCCCTGGTAGTTCAGGGGCCCCAGTCCTGATGTTATGAGCTTCAGCCTCTTTCTCCTCTTTGTGTACTGCCGGTGGTGCTGCTCTACTGCACGGTGGCGTTGCTTCTTTTCACCCCCGGACCTTCTCAGCCACAGATTTATCTCCTCATACCAAAGTTTAACGGCTCCCGTAAATCCGGGCCCGATGGAGCCCCATTCGCAGGGTCCTGTGCTCGAAAAGCCCACCTCGGAATGGAATGGGGCCGTTTGTCTGCCTCCCTGTAAATATTCTGGAGGTTTTTAAGAGCTGCCTGCCTCCTCTAAAGACCATTAAAGGAGCCAAAGAGCACCAGGATGGACTCACCGTGGCCAATGGGCTTCAGCTCAGCAGGGTATCGGAGAACTAATGCCTACTTGGATTTCTCCGGTCAGTGTGAGGGCTGGAGGTTGGATTGGTGGAGGCCCAGTTTACGCTGCACTGGAGGGGCCTGAAAGGGTCTTGGCTGTAGATTTGGAATGAGCATTTATGAGCGCTGTGTCCAGCATCTTCTCTAAATGTTTAAACAGTTAGTGTCCCTGTTTTTCGTCCCATGTTCGTTCTTTCCTCACCTGTTTCATCATCTTCAGTTCCCAGGGAGTTGCAGCTCATCACCCTTGGAGACGAGAACATGTCCACTGATAAGGACAGCTATCAATCGGTTGTGTTTGCCAACGCTGAGATGAGTGATGGGTGGAGACGATGAGGAGAAAGTGAGCTCTCTGGGAATCCCGGTCACAGATAGCTCTGAGGGTTGAACTTCACTTCTTTCCATGATTGGAGTTCCATTATACTCCAGTGGAGTCATTAGACAGGTCTGCTTTAGTCGCAAAGGAACCTAGAGATGAGCCGTACCTGATCGTCGTGTTCTCGTCACCCTACAGCACTACATTTCCATATGCAGCTCATCTGGAAAGTCAGTTATAAATTACACTCAGACGGCAGCAGTGTGTGGACGGGCGTCGTCAGCACCGGAGTGTGTGTTCAGAAAAGGTAGAACCACTGGTTGTAGAACCTCATTAACGTAACGTTGGTCTGTTAAAGTTACTGTAATGAAGATCAAAGGTGATCTGACATCATATGAAACTGCACCCACAACATCACACCAGACCTTCTGGACGCGTGACTACAAACTGTTGATCTTGGTTCTGACCATGGACTACAGGACAGATTCTGGAGCCTTTACTCTTCTTTATTCTTCTTTATTCTTCTTTACTCTTCTTTACTCTTCTTTATTCTTCTTTATTCTTCTCCGTTTATATGAATCCATTTTCCATCACGTTCTGTGGAAAACCAGTGTTTTGATCATTTCTCAGTTCCATTATTCCGGTCGGTAGAGTACCGTACCGTACTGCGGGTTATACGTTGGGTTTCGTCCTCTAGTACGTAACAGGGAATAAGCCATGTGCTGCACATTGTTGGAGGAGGTGGCGGTGGGTAAATAGTTGCACCGATATTTTGTGGGCGTCCTGTAGTACAGTTACAGTACTCCACCTCCCTGTCTCAAACCGGTCCTGTCTGAGGCCTGTACACCGTATATGTCAGACAGGTTTTCATCACCTTATCGATTGTTGTCTCCTCCTCACTGGCGTACTGGCTGCAGCAGATTGCCTCTCCACAGAGTCCCGCTGGTCAGCGAGGGCCGCCAGGCTCCGGGGGCCACCGCACTGCCTCTAATGCAGTCCACCGCAATCAAATCACTCAAGTGCACCGCCAATAAACCCTGATCGCTCTGTCGATGTGCACAGACCGGACTGAGCGGGGAGTGTGTGTGTGTGTGTGTGTGTGTGTGTGTGTGTGTGTGTGTGTGTGTGTGTGTGTGTGTGTGTGTGTGTGTGTTGACTCTCCGAGCAGCTCTGGGCTCAGTGTCTGAGGGTGGTTTGTGGTAGTGAGTGTTATTGTTGCTAAAAGCATAGTTGAATGTAGTTTGTCCTGCGATAGTTTGCTCGTTGAACGTTGTGTGTCTGCGCAGATGAGGATCCGTGTTCTGGATGATTCCTGCTTACAGCCTGCTTTAGATCTACGGTGAAGAGGAAGAAGAACGTCTCATTCTGAAAAAGGGGTTGAGATCTTGTGAGCTGGTGTGAAGGACAGCTTGGTTCCCGATTTCTCCTGGACAGTGTAAAGGACTGTATTTGTAGACCTGTTTTGATTAATGAACTGTTGTTTGAAGGATTGAGTAACACAGAAGTATAAGATCTCACAGTGGGAACTGTGTTTGCATTGACTTCCATTTAAAGGTTTTGTCCTTTTAAAAATGTTCACGTGACTGTGATGAGAAGACGTGTCTCAGTATGACGTCGGGTTATAGAGATCCTGTGAGGATCCATCCATGCAATGTTCTCGCTCAGTTCTGCAGATGGTGTGGTAGAGATGGAGTGTTGATAGAGCGTCCAATAGCATCCACACATCATTCATTCATCTTGGCACTGACCACGTAGCCTCCACACGCAGATTGATTGGTTGTCTCCACGGAGACAAAAGCAGGACTCGTCACTGAAGATGACCCGCTTGTGTTTTGAGTAACTCCATGTCCGTCTGTCCGTCATAGACACCATTGCAGTCTTTGGTGACGCTGACGTGCTGTTAAAGGCAGTCATCGAAACGGTCTGCCTGCATGTAGTCCTGCATCCTGCAGCCGTCTCCCGACTCATGGAGGACATCACTGCTCACTGAATGTCTGCAGTCGTGACTGTTGGGTCACTCTGCACGTGTGGAACATTGTTGGTTCTACTTCTCCGTGGTTCGTGTCACTGCTGCAGCAGTATGCTATGGTAACATTTGGACAGTATGGTTCAGTTCATAAACACCGTCCCACTTTCCGGGAGTCCTCTGAACTGTCCTCTTACGGGGACTTCACTTGTAAAGGATACTCGTATAACCAGTCCGGTCCAGATGGGTCACATGCCCGGCTGAGCCTGAAACTTCAGTCACACCAAGTTTCGTTCCTGTCGTCTGATTCCTTCTGAGGACATCTCTGTTTGGTGTGTGTGTGTGTGTGTGTGTGTGTGTGTGTGTGTGTGTGGTCCAGCCTAGCCTCTTGCTACTGGTTGGATTCCCTCGTTGTGTCCACCCTACATTTATGAATCAGTGTGTCGGTGTTTCTGTTGGACGAGCTGATAGGAAACACTCAGACGGGGCAGCGTGGAACAGCAGGCTGTGTGTTCCTGCAGCTCAGGCGATGCGGAGCCCAGTCTTTTCCAATAAACTAAAGAAGTGGTGTGTGTGTGTGTGTGTGTGTGTGTGTGTGTGTGTGTGTGTGTGTGTGTGTGTGTGTGTGTTTATGTAGGGATTAAAGTAGCGCAGGGGGAGACTGAAATCAAAAAGCTGGGACAGAGAGGAAGCAATAGAGAAAGAAAAGGCACAGAATGAGACCAAAAAGTGGATAAAGAGGGATAAGAAGACAAGGAGGACAGGACAAAAGAAAGAACAGCAGGGAAAGGGACAGAATGAGACAAGAGAAGAGTAGCAGTGGAGGAAAGGGGGAAAGGATTGGTGAAGAAAAAGGGAGAAAGAGAGAGAGAATAAGAGATACCGGAAAAGATAGTAGCAGACATCAACTGGACGTTCCCACTCCTCCATGCGGAATTCTTTCAGCTCTGTGATGTTTCAGCGTCAGTCTTTGTACAGATGCGCTTATGTTCTCCTCAAACCCCCTCTGATACAATAAAGATCTCATAGTGGTTCCTATGATGGAGAGATCTCCACACCCTGCTGCAGCAGAGCAGCTCCAAACCATCACTCTTCCACCACCATGTTTCACAGCTGCCATGAGCTTCTTCTGCTCAATCATATCTTCTGTTACTGTGTCCAAACAATTCAGCTTTGGATTCATCTGTCCCAAGCATTGTTCTGATCATGAGGGCAGTTGTTCTAAATGTTCTCCACTTATAAATGATGTTCTGGACAGTGGAACAGCTGATTTCTAATTGTTCTGAGATCTTTTTAAATCCCTTCTCATCTGCATCTACAACCTTCTTTCTGAAGATCTCAGAGAGCTCTTTGGATCTGACCATGATGATCCCACTCACTCCAACAATCAAGAGCAAACCAAACTAATGTCTGAGGTTAAAATAAGACAGTCTCCTCTAAAGATGCTCTAATCAGCTGCAACCTTCAGTCCACCAGTCCAGTGTGAATGATTTTGGATCTCAATGGTAATGCAGATCTGTGTTGATCTTCACGGTGATGGTAGCGTAACGTCAGTAGCAGCTTCCTCAGCCCAGAACCCTGGGAGCTCCGCTCTGCAGCGCAGGGTGATGGATACGGGTGGTCAGTGCATGCAGAGGGAGCAGCTGACCTGCCGATGGGCTGTGAATTGTGATGGAGTGGAGTGGATTGCCGTAGCCGTGGTACTTGGCGCCCCTGGGGTCCGCGGGATAAAGGAGAGTGATGGAGTCGGCGCCCACACGTGCTGCCTCCATGAGACCAGGTTAATGATCTCTACAGCGCAATGCGAAAGTCATAATTGCTTCGCTGTCTTGCAGATACCTTGCTCTTCGTCTCCGTATCCCGCGCTGGACCTCGGCCTGTCTCCCAGCTGGAGCCAGATCACCTTTCAGGCAGCATTTTACAGGCTTCAGATTCCAAAGATATGATCTATTTAGTGGACCAGCGTGAGGAACCTGCAGCTTATACATGGCTGCTCTTCTAAACCCTCACCTAAATCACTTTTACTGCGCAGATACTCGGTAGATACTTCTCATCCAAGTTACAGTCCATTTAGGTCAGTGTCTGTTCAGCAGAACATCAATCAGAATTTATTTAGAAATGTGATGGAGAACATGTAACAAAGCATAACGACATAAACCTCCCGCTGAGCCAAAGGGAGAGAAGTGCAGGAAGAACTCCCTCAGAGCTGGAGCAAGAAACCTCGGGAGGAACCAGGCTCAGAAGGGGGGACCCCCGTCCTCTGGTAACTACACAGTTATGTAGGGGGCACTGGACCCCCACACCTCTGTTCTAATACTCTGCTGTACTGGTGTGATGTTAGTTTGATGGTGGACAGAATAGTAACAGTAGATAATGAGGGTCTGTGTACATTTCTACATAGTTACTGATCCAACTAGTCCAGGTCCAGTAGCCAGAAGGTGGGAAGCCAATGTGAAGTGGTGGCAGAGGAGCTCGGGTTCTTCTCAGATGGGTCAGAGGAGCCTGAGGTCAGCGTTTCGTCAGCTCAGGCTGGTGGGTCATTAACTGGTTCAGAGATGTGATTAGTTTGGAGTTTAGATGGACATGTGATCCAGCAATAGCTTGTGTAGATGAAACTCACCTCTTCTCGAATACTAGCTGGTAGGAGTGTTCTCGTAGATATAGATATCTAGACCCCACATCGGTTACTTTGGCCCATTGAGGCATTTCCCTCTACGTCCATCGTTTCATCTTTACGGTGGTGCAGGTCAGATCACAGCTCCTTCGCTTGCTGCTTCTTTAAGTTCTAATAACTGTCTGTCATGGAGAAAAACGTTCACGCTGTGGTAAGATCCACACGACTGGTATGGAGCGCAATGTTCTTCCAGCTGCTGGAGCGAGTTACCGTTAACTCTCGTACTGTTCAGTTTTATACGGACCAAACTGGGCACCAGTCTGGCGTCTGTTTTCCAGTGCAGTCTAATGGGAATTCTGAACAATGGTCTGGACCAATATGGCAGCAGTTTCGACACGTGACACAGAGGCCAGTGTGGTGTCCAGGTGTCTGTGTCTGTGGGCGAACCTGACCAATTTCCTCAGTTAAACACTAATATTAGAACACTAATGAAACATCTCAAGTTCTCCTCAGAGTCTGGTATTATTTATAGTCTCATCATCACCTGCTTTAGTAAATCAGAGCTTAGTGATGAGAAATCAGCTGTGCTGCTGATGGAATTGAACACATCCAGGAGAATGTGGATCCAAGCTTTGTTCTTCAGACCAGCTCAGCAGATCTCGTCCACATTCTTCTTCCCCTTCACTGTGTTTCTGTTTACCTGCTTCTGGAGTTTCTACACTGATCGCTCTTAGTGATCAGAGACAGGAGGAGGAATAAAGGGGTTAGGGGTCTAAAACCTATGCTAGTACTGTACTCTCTACCTGTTAGTTGCAGGTGTGATCCAGGCAGAACCCTCTCATGCTGAGGAACGTTGTCTCTGTGTGAATTAAGCTGTGCTGACTCTAATTGAAAGCAATACTGTTTGCCGACGGGAATCCGAATCGTTATCTCCAAACATGGAAAGAAAATAATTACTCAGACTTGAAAGTGGCGAGAATCGCAAACAGTGTCTGCGTTACATTATTAATGAATACCGTGCGCCTGTTCTCCGAGGAGCTTTATCCAGCGTCAGCACACCGCAGTGATGGGTTCTGGGTCTTATTTAAGTTAATACCGTTTCTCTGTGACTCCTCTAACGCTCCCTTTTCCCTGCCTCTGTGATCTCGCAGGTACGCCGCGGTTCTCGGGGAAGCCTGAAGCGACGTCGGTGCGGTTGGGAGACAGCCAAGTGCTGAGCTGTGAGGTCAACCCTGACTTGGTGGCCTTCGTCCGCTGGGAACGTGATAAGAAGCCGGTGCTGCTGGACCAGCGGATATTCACCCTGCCCAGCGGAGCTCTGGTCATCAGCAACGCCACGGAGTCGGACGCAGGCCTATACCGCTGCGTACTGGAGAACGCAGGGCCCACCAAGACTAGCGAGGAGGCGGAGCTCCAGATCCTGCCTGGTAATGACCAGAACTTAATGAAGCTTTTAAATGTCATTCCGGTTAGGGGTTTGTGGGATGATGCTCGACAGACTGCAGAGGTCCCGGGTGTCTGTGGTGGAGCTGTGTTCTCAGGCCGGCTGAAGATGGGTCGCCGTGGCACACTGTGTACCGCGCTGATTCATTTTGGGTGCAACTGTTTTTAAACGTGTCTGTGGAGTCGAGATGCTGTGTGTCAGTTTGGGGATGTTCGATTTGTCTGTTTGAGGTTTGAGGTTCGTGCCTTGTCTCTCATTGTTCAGCTCTGACGTTGTAGAGCTCCATTAAAGGACACACGTCACTGCTCATTCTGGAAAGCTCTACCACTACCGAGAACAGTCCACCGTCCAGAAACGTCCAGCCGACAGCGTCCTGTGGGCAGCGTCCTGTGGGCAGCGTCCTGTGAGCAGCGTCCTGTGGGCAGCGTCCTGTGAGCAGCGTCCTGTGAGCAGTGTCCTGTGAGCACTGATGAAGGACGAGAGGACGACCAACACAAACTGTGCAGAAACACATGAGCTTCTGTCTCTGACTTTACATCTACAAGGTGGAGACACTCGGTAGGAGTGTCTGATAGAGTGGTCAGTCAGTGGACACAGTGTTTAAACACTCCAGCAGCTGAGTATCTGATAAAAGGGACAGTGAGATGTAATGGTGAGAGAGAGACAGAGACAGAGAGAATGAAGCAATTAGAGAATGTCTCCTAAAAGCATGTAAAACAAACGGGACGACTCCGACCGGTCATCTCCGAGTTCATTATTGTGCAGAGGTTGGAAAGGCAGGCCTGTCTGATTTATTGTGCCCTTTACAGAGAGGTGGAAGGAGAGAGTCGGAACGAGGCAGAGAGAGGAGGAGATTAGAGCTGGCTTCCAGCGGGGAGACGGTCTGTACGGGGTTATCAAAGAGAACATCGTAACTCATCCTAAACCAAAAGAAGGCTGAATTCCTGCCTGTCAGATCCTCAGTACGCGGCGTTATTTACGCAGGCGCTGCAGCTCCGAGAGCTGAGTGAGATATTAGAGGACATAAATCAGACCAGAGCACTGTCACCTGGAGCTCTTATCTCAGAATATGCAGAGCACGAGCCAGAACCTATTGCAGAACACCGCAGTGGAGCTTCAACAACAGGAACTCAGATAACAGAAGGCTTTCATTCCCACCAAGACAAACACTGGCGCAGCACTCGGCTCGCTCAGCGGCCCGGGAGCGGACGGAGAGTAATGACGCCACGTGGGACCTCAAACCAGAAGGTTTCCAGAGGTCAGGAGGTCAAGCAGGGCGTGCTCAGCGCAGGGTCAGTGGCCATTCTTCACTAACAACTCCAGCAGTGCATCTGTCAGGATCGGAGCCTCTGAAGTCAGGGATGATGAGGAACGTTAACCTGGTACGCCTTCAGGGCTCTCGCTTCATAATCACCTCGCTTAACAGAGCTGTCTCTGACTGTGTCCCGAAGACCGGACACATTCAGCTGCTCCAAGCCTTATTACTGACACTGATGTGCAAATGCACACGCAGCTGCTCTAGTCCCTAGAATAGGACCATGTCTAATAGCAGGTGTGGACTAGAGCTTATGAAGACCCCCAGCATTGAGCTGTGGAGCAGAACTGTGTTCTCTGGAACGATGGAGCTCCATCAGGACTTAAGGGAGGAGGTGTCTTGGTGTCCTCAGTAAGATTCACTCCTTTTAATAAGATGCACCGAGATGAGCTGAAACCAAACCCAGTAAACATTCCCAGACAGCTGAGCATCACTTACCAAACACCAGATTTCGATGATCAGAGACATCGTTAATGGACATCGTTCGCAGCCAAGGAGACCGTGAGGAAGTTCTTCGTTCTGTCTCGAAGCTCGTATTCTTTCCTGTGGTAACTTTAGCACCTCAACTGTCCTCCGTCCTTGTGTTCTTCTGAGTTCGCTCTCGTAATGTTCTTCTCAGAACTCATATCTGTTTTAAATCGTAACAACAGTGGTTTTTGGTGCCACATGGCGCACGTTCTCCATCTGCCCGAAGAACTCCTTCACAATGCATAGAACCCTTTATTCTTGCGGAGGGTTTTTTGAGCGTTTGTGGTTCTATATAGAACCGTTTACTTTAGAACCCCTGATGAACCATCAAGTGTGAACACAGAAGACTGGATTCTGAGATGTTTCATAAACTAAAGACCAGAATGTCTGATTATATAAAGTACGATTGTACTTCTCTTCTCCACGCTGGTTGTGGTTTGATTGCATCTTCAGAAACGTTGTTGTTCAGTTTAAATCGTGTGTATTTAATAATCATTTGGGTTGACAGATATCAGGTGTGTCACCTTCCTTAAACCGTGTGTGAGAACTACATCTCCGTTCAGCAGTTCTGAACTATCCCAGTCCAGGACACTGACCCCTAACATACTGACCAATCACCGTCAGTGCTGGGTTGCTTTGTTGTGATGATCAGATCAGTGCCTCGTTTCAGACGTCAGGAACGCCTGCCGTAGGTCCGGATGTTCGCAGCTCACCAGGACAGATTAGTGTTTTGTTAAAGGGCTCATTTGCATATTGCCGCCCCCTGTGATATCAGAAAGGCAAAGGTCAGAATGGAGATAACAATTAGCAAACAGTGTAGTGTGATTCAGTCCATTCGGAGTCAGACGAAGTTTGCTTAATAACTGCATAATCAGCCTGAGTTCAGGGGGTTTCTCCGAGCAGACGTGGAATTACAATCGGAATAATTACTCCGTTTCTATAACAGGAGCTGCTGTTTGTCTTCTAAGGACTGAGAACCGTTCGGTTTCCTGTTGGAAATCACTCGTCCAGAGTGTTTTTGAGCTGAAAGGCAAGAATGATTGGAGTTATTTGTAATGATTAGATTGACGAGGATATTTATGGACCAAATAAAACCTGAATCCACTTTATTATTTTATTATTTGTGTGTATCAGTGTTTTCCCTTCTCAGGACTTTTATTATGAAATTTGAGCAAAGAAAAAGAGCAAACAGCCCCTCCCTTCTTATCTACCCAATATCTGGGTCAGTGACATCATCAGCCCGGCCCCCTCTCTCTGATCAGTCAGAGTCTGTATGCAGGTTGATCATCAGCCCCGCCCCCTCTCTCTGATCAGTCAGAGTCTGTATGCAGGTTGATCCAGCCCGCCCCCTCTCCTGATCAGTCAGAGTCTGTATGCAGGTTGATCATCAGCGCCCCTCTCTCTGATCAGTCAAGAGTCTGTATACTAGGTTGATCATCAGCCCGCCCCTGCTCTCTCCTGATCAGTCAGAGTAGGTTGATCATCAGCCCCGCCCCCTCTCTCTGATCAGTCAGAGTCTGTATGCAGGTTGATCATCAGCCCCGCCCCCTAATAACAGTGATAATTAATACGCTGAGACGTGTTCTGATCCGTGTATCGTGTCTGTAGGTTACTCTGATCCTGAGTTATGAAGCCCAGATAAAGTGCGGATCTGTAACTCTGCCATCTTGCTTTTCTCCTCCCTAAGAAACGTGGGAAGGACGAGGGCTGGAGTTCCTCAGGCAGCCTGGCCCTGTGTCCAGAGTGGTTGGGGACAGTGTCCTGTTGCCCTGCGTGGTCACCGGATATCCTGCTGCGTACGTGCGATGGATGCGCGATGACCAACCCATCGAAGAGAGGTAAGTCAAGGGGCTGTTCACTTCACCATCATTCTGACAGGAATGGGTGTTCTCCCGCTCGCCGGGACTCTTCTCGGTGTCAGCTGATTGTACCCGTGCTTATTGTACAGGTGGTAGAGGCTCAGTTAAGGAAAGCAGTAGAAGAGTTCAGGTGTATTTGCATAACCGTGGCCTGTAACTTCCTGACGGACTGTGTCCGAGCCGGACTGGGAAGGTCGATGGGCGAACAGTCTGCGTGTCTGTGTCTGTAGACTGGCAGACTGGCGGTGTTGGATTTCAAATGGACGTCTATATTGGTTGGAGGCATTGCTTTCTCAGCGTCTGACACGTTATGCTGCTTGAGCAGGAAACACACCAGTTGCAGGACCAGTTTGAGGATGGGGTGTATGTCGGCCTGTCTGTCTGCAGGGCCGCTGTTGGGTTGGCATGTAGCCGTGACCAGCTGCTGGAGTAAATAATTAGAGGGATGGCGCCTGCCCTGAGAGGTGTTGATGCCATTCAGACCACGAGTGCCTCTTAGAGACACACACACACACACACTCACACACACACACTCTCACTCACTCACTCTCTCTCACTCTATTACTCTATTACTCTTCGTTGAAATGGTGTGTTGCTGTAGCTCCATAATCCACAGGGTGACATCATGGTTTGGCATCTGTCTCTTTTTCACTCTGTCCTTTTCAGAGCTTTAAGCGCAGTGTTTCACCAACATCAGGTCCAAACCCCAGTGTTCACAGTTTGAATCCAGGACCTGATTCTGTCCAGACTCACTCAGAGCTCTTCTTCAGAACCTGGTGGCTTCTTGGTAATGTTCTCTCCAAACACACCCGTTTCAAACTCATTCAGTGTGGACCCGACTGTTTCACTAACACATAACACCCTGAACCCGACTGTAGTCCAACACTCAGTCTGGACCCGACTGTCTTTCTCCACATTTCTAATCACCTGTAACTTCACAGTCGTGATCAAATCTCTTCTCAACCGTCCAGAATTCATCAAACATTCAGAGATTATTCACGTCTACCTACAGAGTCCAGCCTAAATGTCTTCAGTCTACAGAATCAGGCCTCACTCTTTGTCCTCTCTGTCCTTGTGGACCTTAAGGTCGATACGAGTGAGTGCAGCATGGCAGAAGCCTGAAGCACGTGTGAGGAATGAGGTTGGAGATCAACCAAACCAGCCGAGCTGCTGGATCCTGTCTGAGATCATACTTAAAGCTTCAGTCCCTCCCTCTTGTTCTGTCTCCCATTGTTTCAGTGCATCACTCAGACTCCGCCTACCGTACCAACACTCCCACTACAGCGAAGTCAGCACGCACCAGTGTCTCTTCGGCAGACCCTGAGTGACAGCGTAGGGGATAAATAATAAGCTGGTTATTAGGTTTGTTGTAATAATTACGGTGTTCATTACCTTGACTGTCAGTGTCCCCCGGGGGTCGAGGGTGTTTGCCAGCTTATTCATTAATTAGCACGTACTTGTAGAACAAGAGGCCGTGGAGGTAATTCCACTGCAGAACATGGCGGCACGTTCTCAAACCTGATTAGAAGGACAGAGAGAAGAGCAATCCCTTCTTCATGATTGGCAATTAGAAAGTGGTGTGGAGTCGGGCTGGGTTCGGCACAGCCTGCCTGTCTCCAGTAATTGGGATGGTGGAGGGAGACAGATTTGGAAGGAGGCTCTCATTAGCACAGTTTTGGGAGGGTGTGTGAGGGGTTGAGTGTGTAGGACGGTGGGTGGGTGTGTAGGACGGTGGGTGGGTGTGTAGGACGGTGGGTGGGTGTGAGGACGGTGGGTGGGTGTGTAGGACGGTGGGTGGGTGTGTAGGACGGTGGGTGGGTGTGTAAGACGGTGGGTGGGTTTAAGGACGGTGGGTGGGTGTGTAGGACGGTGGGTGGGTGTGAGGACGGTTGGTGGGTGTTTCATTTTTTAGTAATAGCAACTTAACTGCTTCAAGATCCTCAAGTGTTCTTTAGTTTGCAATTATGACAACGGAGTCGTACCAGACTGTCATGAAGTCGTCCAGAATGGCAGCGAATCGTCTTCAGCGATGAATCCAACTTTTGTCTCGGTGGAGACGACACAAGAATCCATGTGTGGAGGCACCGTGTTCAGCACCAAGACCAGCAGTTTATCACCACACGTCCAGAAGGTCTGTTGTGATGTTGTGGGTGCAGTTTCGTATGATGTCAGGTCTCCTTTGATCTTCATTACAGACACTTTAACAGACCAACATTACGTTACTGAGGTTCTGCAACCAGTGGTTCTACCTTTTCTGAACACACACTCCGGTGCTCTATTCCAACAGGACGATGCTCGTCCACACACTGCTGCCATCTCAAGATCTCGTCTTGAACACACAGATACTACGCCGTGGTCGGTCTCATCTCCAGACCTGTCCCTGATTGAAAATGTGTGGGACGCTATTGGACGCTCTATCAACACTCCACCCCTACCACACCATCTGCAGAACTGAGTGAGAACATTCAAGCTGCATGGGATGGATCATCACAGGACACCATTAGGAACCTCTACACCTCCATGCAGAGACGTCTGGCGTGTTGCGTTAAACCCGACGCCGTCCTGAGAGACACCACTTCTGTATGAGTAGATCAGTAGATAGTGATGAGGTCAGTGTGTCTTGTACGTGTTGTCCAGTTGTTGGACCAGAGAGGTAGGAGTGTCTTTACTAAATGAGTGACTTGTTTTGAACATTTTTATGGATGTGGTTTTCTTGTCGGAGACTAATCCTGGATACCGTCCCTGATGGAGATGGCAGGTGGAGTGACTGGATGTGTAACAGGGATTAGAGGTGCTCAGAGGAGGCAGATGAAAGGATGGAGCAGAGAGATGAAAGTGTAGACGCTGCTGTGGGTGAGTGAGCGGGGCTGAGGATTGTCTCCTGTCTGAAATGTGGACGAGCTCTTCAAGCAGACTGCTGAGAAATCAGAGAAATGCGTCCACAAGTGCTTCAGCTTTCTCTTCTGATTCTGAGACAACCAGGCCCGACGTTCTGCTCCGTTAAAGGATCAGTAGGATTCTCGGTCCATCGATCGTCTGCAGCCTTGTAACCTTTTTGTCCTCTATATTCCATTGCTGACCACACACAGATCAACCATAACATTATGACCACTGCAGACTTTATTCTCCTCCGTCCACCTTGATCTTCGATGATCAGGACCCCACAGGACCACCACAGAGCAGATATGATGTGGGTGGTGGGTCATTCTCAGCACTGCAGTCACACTGACATGGTGGTGGTGTGTTAGTGTGTGTTACGCTGGTACGAGTGGATCAGACACAGCAGTGCTGCTGGAGTGTTTAAACCCTGTGTCCACTCACTGTCCACTCTATTAGACACTCCTACCGAGTGTCTCAACCTTGTAGATGTAAAGTCAGAGACAGAAGCTCATCTGTTTCTGTACAGTTTGTGTTGGTCGTCCTCTAGTCCTTCATCAGTGCTCACAGGACGCTGTCGGCTGGACATTTCTGGTTGGTGGACTGTTCTCGGTCCAGCAGGAGAGGTCAACCAACTGCTCTGAGAGACAGTGTGGGGAAGTTGTGTTCTCTCTCTTCAGTTCCATCAATGACTGTTCTGGTCGTAGCTCCGAGCTCTAATATCTGCTGATCCAACAGAAGTATGAACGTCTGGATGTTCAGTTCTGCGTGTTGGATGGAGTTCCGTGCTCTCAGGGCATTGTGGGTAATTCTGCTTCCCTGTTCGTTTGAATGCCGAGTGTCTGTGACCTCCACTAGCAGTTTATTTAAGAGCTTCAGTGGCATAAAAATGGATTTGAATTGGCAGAATTGTATTTCACAGAGAGCGAGAGCTGGAGTGGAGTCGCTGGACGCGTCCCGTGGAGTAAAGGACGTGTGCGCGGCGCTGGACTTTAAGGGAGTGACTTAATAGAATCCGACGGCGTCAGTGACGGAGATGAATAATGTATGTGCGACGGCTCTGAAACCGCATGTGAATCATCTCTCAAACTTCAGACCCGTCTCGCCTCTCTCTGACCTCCGACCCGCCTCCATCCCGCCTCTAAATGTCACGCTGTTTGTTGTGTTGACACAGCCGGAGGCAGGGCAGGGGTGTGTAGTCTGGAAGGACGCCGGGTCAGATTGAGTTGGAGACAGCAGAGATGTAGGAGGGAGGAGCGGTTCTGATGACGTGCCTTTCAGTCCAGTGTTTGGATTCAGAATTGATGGAATAATTCCGTTCCGACCCAAACGGGTTCGTCACTTTGCTTACTGTTGCTCGTACGTTGTTCCGTGGCGTATAGAAGTCTGGACACGCCTGATCTAAATCTGTTATCTGACCTTCAGCCAGAATTTTATAGAAGATAGAGAAAATGTCCATCGCAGACTGAAGGACAGGAGATCACATCACACGCCTGCTGCTCAACTCAACCCACGCGCCGACTGGTTTTGATAAAGGGGTCTGACGTGGAGGATACACTTCATTCTGCTTCAAATTTCAGTTCCACCTTAAACGGTGCTGCTGCATCGGACACGTACTACCTCCAAACGCTCCACCTTAAACGACAGGTGAACACTGTCTTTACTGTCCTCGATCGGTTTCCTTCGGCTGCTGTGGGGCGGAGAATCCCGTCTCTTTGAGCTGTCTGTCTGTCTGTCTGGAGTGCTGGACAGAGGGTCTTCAGTAATATCATGTTTGTGCTGCTTTAGAGAAACTCATCTCCAACTCTAGAGTTTGAGAAGGTCCTCGTTATTAAAAGGGGAATTCTTCCACTCACAAACACTCTCTTCATTCCTTCACTCCTCGCCGCTCTCCCGCTCTCCTGCGCTCACTCTCTGGAACCCCATTTAAAATCCAATTTGGGGTCAATCACTATGCGCTCTCTCCATTGTCCTCGGTGAAGAAGGGGCCGAATGACTGCGCGAGCGGCGCTGGAGGAGCTGCTTATCAGTGCTAATGGCCCATAATTTCCGCTGCTTTTTTGTTCCACGTCGGCATTAACGAGATTAACAGCGAGCGCCGTCGCCGACTCTGCGTGTAGAATTTATATCTCCGATATTAGAGCGGCTCATGAAGGTGAGTGGAGCCTCAGACCCGGGACAAACCCGAACTCCGGTTGGCGTGGTGGAGCGGCCCTGGAGATCTGAGATGGTTGAAGTCTGTGTAGCTTCACTGGTCTTGCTCTTGGAGATGTTGGACCACAGAGCTTGACTTCGTGTGCTTATGAAAGCATATAGCTGGACAGCTCCTTTATGGAATCTTGAATCCGTAAAGTTAAAGGTAAGATTACGGATGAGAAATGGTCCATAAGGTCCGGAATTTCTCCACACAATTCCCCACACTGTCCCTCAAGTTCTCCAAGCTGTTTCATTCCAGCGAGCGTGTTGCTGTGACCTGAATCTTTCCACTCAGTCCTTGCTGGAACATCGAGATGCCTTCAAACGTCCTGTAAACAGTTCTTAAACATGGCTGTGCAGCTGTTCTCACATATGAACTCTGGAAAGAGGATCGGGTTCGGACTTTATCCGGAGTTGCCCTTTCACACGTGTTGGGTGAAAGCCGACAAACTGTGATTTAGAAAAGGGGCGGAGCCTTGTAGCACACGCAGGGGGCAAACTCCAGGTAATGTCCAACACTACTGATCCGTACGTCAGCGTTGGTGCATTCAGCCGTTCTGTACAGAGTAGAACTCTAACTTGGATCCCTGCTGAACCGGGTTTCCCACTGGGCACAGAACACACAGTCAGCACAGGCTCCCAGTCCAAACAGATGGTGCTTTTCGACTCTCTTCATGAAGAGACTGGGGGGGACTTTGGTTTTATTGACCATGGAGTCGCACCAAATGTCCTGTTTCCCTGGCAGACCAGAAGCCCATCTTCTAAACTGGGATTTGCTCCACAAGATCCATGATGAGTCACTGGCTGGCATACTGGGAAACATAATGGCAGGCTTGGGGCCTTTCAGGCTCTTCAGTGTGTAACTACAGGCGGGATCTTCTGAGGGACAAATGATTGGCATGGAGACTTGGACGAGAGAAGAGCAGCTCATAGACACAGCGCTCCAGCTCATTGCTGAGATACGTCAGCCTGTCTGCCATATCGGTCCAGGCCAGACTGGCACGGAAAACAAAATCCAAGTAAACGAGTCAATAAAAGTACTGTTTCCATTCCACCTTAAATGGCACTGAACTCACAGGAGGCAGAGTGTAACTGGCACTGTTTTAAGGTGGAATTTTAGCCTGATGAGAACACAGTATGAGAAATGTGAGGCCTTCGCAGCTCTGAGGGCACTGCAGCTCGGTTACGCCACGTCCAGAGCCGACCGGGAATCACTGACCACGAGGCAGGAACACCGTCTGGACCGTCACAGTCCATCACAACCATTCACTTCCTCATGCTGGGTATTTTTGGGAGGCGATAGGAAACCGGAGTACCGGCGGAAATCTACACGGACACGGGGGAACCCGGCAGACTCCTCACAGACAGCACCACGAGCAGGAACCCGCAACCCGGGAGGTGCCACGGTGCCGCTCCGATTACACTGCATTCATATATGAACATGTCCAGTGTAACACTGGGAAACGCTGTTTCTGTTACACTTACAACCAAAATGAGTCTTTAAATATTTCATTATATTCATATTAGTTTTACATGATTTATTTATGAGACGTCAGTGATGCGCCGTGTGTCTCATACTGGAGGGATGACACGGGGCAGGTATCATCTGCGTCTGACCGATGAAAACGAGACCAGTGTGAATGTCCGCGTCCTGTGGTGTGACGGCTGCGTCTGCGCAGACTGAAACCTGAGCTGCTCTAATATTTCATTCAGAGCTCAGGTTTGGGGGGGCCGGTCTGGCCGAAGCCTGTGAAGCCCCTGACCCCCTAACTGGACTCAGTAAGGCTGTCTGCTGTGCAGTGGGACGGCCGCTGCATGCGGGGTCTGCATGCTGAATAAACAGTTATCCAGCTGTTCCAGCAGTGCAGCGGTCAGACTCTCGCTCTGTATCACTGACCTTCTCTCGTCACTGCACTTCCGTTCTGCCTGTGCCTCCATTTGTCTCTCTCTGTCTCTATCTGTCTCTCTCTCTCTCTCTCTGTCTCTCTATCTGTCTCTTTCTCTGTCTCTCTGTCTCTCTCTCTCTCTGTCTCTCTCTCTCTCTCTCTCTCTCTCTCTCTCTGTCTCTCTCTCTCTCTCTCTCTCTCTCTCTCTCTCTCTCTCTCTCTGTCTCTCTCTGTCTCGTCTCTCTCTCTCTCTCTCTACCTCTCTGTCTGTCTGTTTGTGTCTCTCTCCATCTCTGTCTGTTTGTCTCTCTCTCCATCTGTCTGTCTCTCTGTTTGTGTCTCTCTCCATCTCTGTCTGTTTGTGTCTCTCTCCACCTCTGTCTGTCTCTCTCTCTGTTTGTGTCTCTCTCTCTCTCTCTCTCTCCGTCTCTCTCTCTCTCTCTATCTGTCTCTCTCTCTCTGTTTGTGTCTCTCTCTCTCTCTCTCTCTCTCTCTCTCTCTCTCTCTCTCTCTCTCTCTCTCTCTCTCTCTCTCTCCCCTCCTCTCTCTCTCTCTGACAGATCCAGGTCTGTCCAGTCTGTCTCTGCGCTGTGAGCTCTAATGTCTGTATCTTACGCAGGTTGTGGTTTGGGGTCTGTGTTGTAACGCTGTGTTGTAAAGCGTTCTGACGGTACAGATCGGCGCACAGTGCTACAGCGTGGACCAAGCAAAACAAACATCCCGGAGCTGCGTCCTAAGACGGAGCTTCTCTCCATATCGATTTTTCTTCTGCTCTCCAGTTTCGTTCCATGGTGGAATATCATTCCAAGCACAGGTCGCATGTCCTGCAGGATAAAATATCGAACCGGACACCCAGAGATGAGTTTTAACCTATAAAAATAACCACCTAGTACTTGATACGGGCTCTGGACTTGGACGGGAGCAGGTCTTCCAGTCGCCGCTCAGTCACAAATATAAACAATAATGAAACAATCCTCCAGATCCTCAGTGACGGTGTCTGGAATGACTCTGTGGAGACACTTGGCTTTGACCATCTGAAGACCCAGGAGCTGTGGAGCTCAGGATCAGAGTGACCTACAGAGACGATACACAGATCATAACACACTACCACACACAAGACCTAGCATGTCCGCCTGCCATCAACCTGTCCTACAAATCCTCACATACAGAGCATCCAGACAGTGTTCACGGCGCTTCCCTTTCGGAACATTATTTATTCCAAAATGGATTCATTTTCCCTCTAAACTCTACACACAAAACCCTACGACGATTAAGTGAGAAAAGTCTGTCTTTACGAATGTATTAAATAGAACACGTACGTTTTCACAGCCGATACTCTGACAGAGATCAGATCCTCGAGTCTTTCTGAGTCTGCTGCTAAAAGCTCGCCACCTGTTCTGGGAAGGTTCTCCCATTCTTCTTTGCAGAACCTCTGAAGCTCCATCAGAGTGGACGGGGAGCGTCGGTGCTCGGCCGTTGTTAGATCTCCAGAGATGTTCAGTCGGTCTCAAGCGTGATTCACTGGTGCTGCTGTGGATTTTTCCAGTGTGTGTGTTGAGAGCAGGGTCCGTATCGGGCTTTCATTTCTGAAGAAGTGTGCAGTAGCCGCGTTCCGCATCCAGGCTTTTGTTCCCCGTCAGCAGTGCCTTATCTCCCGGGTTTCCCGGCATTGCACCGGGTCCGCTAATGTGGCTGAGTGGGAGATAAGTGACGGTGTAAATTTGCAACTAATTAAAAGGTCTTTGTTGGGGGACAAGCTGTGCGTAATGCATTTTTAATTGATTCATGCTCACCTGCCTCCGACACAAAGGCTGCTGTGGTACGTACAGCGGCGCGGCGGACGCTGTGGTCTGCTCTGCCGATCTACTGGGTTATGTTCTGATGAATCCTGATCACTGCAGATCCTGTTTGTCAGATCTTCCTCCTCGTCAGCGCCGGGTCAAACCTCGGGAGGCCTCCGCCGTTCAGGCCCTGATCTGTCGTGCAGTGTTCATAAGTGGACAAAAGTATTGGGACACTCTCATTCACTGGGCTGAAATCAAGGGGATTAAAGAGTTTATTCTGCATTTGTTGGAGTAACTGTCTCTACTGTCCAGAGAAGACGTTCTACAAGATTCTAGAACTTTGCTGTCAGAATTTGATTGCATTAAGCGATAAGAGCATTAGAGAGGTCAGGAGAGTTAGCCCTAACCCAACTGCTCTACTCATAAAGAAAGAATTAAAAACCTTCTCTGCGCATTTGTGACGAGTGTGCTTCTGACGTTATGTTGTCAGTGGGGTGAGTTTTGTCTTTCCAGGTGTTGTGCCGAATTTGGCCTCCCTGGTCTGTTCCGCCCGAGCTGCTGCTGGACGGACTTGCTCACGGAGGGGAGTCGGACTCACGGGTTCTTTTCCACCTTTAATTTATGACGATAACCAGCCTTAACTTTCTGTAGCTGGTCTGAACGTCTGAACCGTCCGGACCCACGCCACCTCTTTAGACTGGACCCCGTCCTTGTTTCCGAGCAGTGATCCGGAGCGCTGTCTCACTTGCTGGTTTGGTTCTGAAACAAACTGAAAAGTTCCAAAGTCTGGAGCAAACGAGACGGAGCGTGAAAGTGCCTTTAACGTGGGCGCATTCGGTTACTGCGCTCGGCAGATCCGCTCACCCAGAACCACCTGAAGCTCAATCTCGTTACAGACGTAGGCGAAGGTAATCTTGCTCAGGGCCTGTTTGAGTGTGGAATTGCGGGGGACGACAGTAACGTGACTTGTCTGCAGTTTTGCAGCTTTGCGGGGCCGTGTCTCTGCCGCGGGAGACGGGAGGACCGCGCTGGTGGCGTTTAGTGACGGGCGGGTGATGGTGAGGTGCAGCGCTGTGTCTGACACAGCAGAGTGTGTTTCTCTTTGTGTAATCAGAACCCCACGACTGTGCACATTCAGGCTCGCAGGGCCTACACAGAGCAGATGGTCCAGGTCAGCGGTGGAGAGACGAGGACGAGGGGAGCGGAGAGGGGACGCTCGGTTCCAGCACAAATAAGCTGCTGAAGGAGTAAAGACATTTGCATTCAACACAGGAGTGAGCAGTGTGCACGCTGCTGCTCAGAATTCACACTCTGACCGTGTTTCAGTGTAAGAGGGTGTTTATGTTCGTATTGACCACAGCTGCTCTGTGTACGGTCCACTGCAGTCTGCTTCACAAATGACACTTTATTTTAGGGAATGTGCTTCATTGGAATCTCGGGGCCATATCTGTTTGGATTCAGCGACAGGTGAGACATTAGCTGTCCAAAGAGCTCAGTGCAGGGACGTCTCTGTTTACTAAACAATCCAAAGATAAGCTGTCTGTTATGAGCTCCATCATCTGCAGCTGAACCACGGGGACGACGATAAAGGCTTCCGAAGAAAGGTTTTTACTGTCAGACGAGACAAAGACGTGTGGAGACATTCAGCCTCGAATGATGTACTAACCGTTAAACATGGTGGTGGCAGCGTCATCGAGTCAATGTGCAACTGGCTAAGCGACTTTTGACCATATTAGGTGATCTGTGTGTGTATTTCTGACCCTGTGTTGATTTTTGGAGGGGAAGGATGGGAATGGTTGGATGGAGGGGAAGGATGGGAATATTTGGATGGAGGGGAAGGATGGGAATGGTTGGATGGAGGGTAAGGATGTGAGTGTTTGGATGGAGGGGAAGGATGGGAATGTTTGGATGGAGGGGAAGGATGGGAATGTTTGGATGGAGGGTAAGGATGGGAATGTTTGGATGGAGGGTAAGGATGGGAATGGAGCATTGTGAACCAGGTGTGTCGGCCAGCTATCGCTTTGTGATGCTGCTAAAGAATAAAAGGTTATAAATAAAGCTGAGTTGAGGTAGATTGTGTGTGTGTGTCTGTGTGTGTGTCTGTGTGTGTGTCTGTGTGTGTGTCTGTGTGTGTGTCTGTGTGTGTGTGCTGGTATTAATGGCCATGTGTATAGAAGCGATCGATGACTGGTGCATCCAGTTGAGCAGCAGTTCTGCTGTATCTTTTCTACTCTCCCTGTCCTCTTTGTCTCTCTCTTTCTCTGTCTCTCTGTCTGTCTCTCTAGAGGGGTTTGGTGGTGAATATGGTTGTGAATCAGGGTTTTTAAGGTGAGGGTGGGCGGCTGCGTTTAAGGCGGAACAGGATAATTCCAGTAGCAGTAAGTAGTTCAGGACTTTGCACATTCCCCTGAGGTCTCAGAGCTGTAAGAGACGGTCCACGACGGGATAATTCACACGCGCTCCGTGTGGACGTCCGGAATGGACACGGCCAACGTCCGCTGAAATAAGGTTGAATATCCATATACTGGGAAAGCCGCCGTCCCTGAAACATCCCTCTGCATTCGTGTGTTTTCATTCCATTACTTTTGCATTAGGCCTGAATCAGCCAGGCTGCGGTGGAGTGCTGGGAAGACACGCTGCCTGTAATGGCATTAGGAAAGTGGAGGGACGCTTCGGTTATTGAATCCCCAAAGTGCCCTCTGCTGACGTAGGGACGACCATGTTTGACCCCTGTGCTGTGGAGTATTTACACTCTCTCTCTGTCTCTCTCTCTCTCTGTCTCTCTCTCTCTGTCTCTCTCTCTCTGTCTCTCTCTCTCTGTCTCTCTCTCTCTCTCTCTCTCTCTCTCTCTCTCTCTCTCTCTGTCTCTCTCTCTGTCTCTCTCTCTGTCTCTCTCTCTCTGTCTCAGCAGTGACGGCCGTGTTCAGGTGCTCGGAGGGGGCAGTCTCCAGATGTTTAACCTAAGTGAAGAGGACGGAGGGACATATCGCTGCCTGGCAGAGAACATGAACGATTCCATCGAAGCCCAGGCTGAGCTCTCCGTGCAAGGTAAAGGGCGACCTTCACAGCTTCACCTTCATCAGCAGGTTATAAACTCCATATAAGAATATATACAGAATGTATAGACGCCTGACACACACACATACACACACACACACACACGCACACACACACACACACACACAGACACACACCCCTTCACATGTCTGTGTTACTGATTCTGGCTAACATATGTGGACTCATTACTGCTAGTGGGACTCATATAAACAAGTTTGTTTTAAAACACACACACACACACACACACACACACACACACACACACACACACACACACACACACACAGTGCAACCTTCGGGTCTGGAAATAAAAAGCCTGTGGGCTCCATGGAGTAACAATCATGCAGCTCCATAATTAAAACCTACTGTGTCCTCTGCCCTAATTTATTGTCTTGCCAACTCCAATAAAGCGAGAGGCAGTGCAGTCGCGCCGGAGCTTTCTCCCCTTTCACTGCGGCCTCCAGCTGCTGCGCTGCTCTTTAACCTCTGCCTTCGCTGCAGTGGAGCAGGCGAGATCTTTCAGACCCAACATTAAACTACACACTTCCTGTGTGATGAATAAAGTGGATCCAAACCAAACTATGAGACAGAAATATCTCTGTGATGTTAGTGGTTTCCTCCATCAACTGCTGCTTCAGCTCCTTCACAACATCTCTACTGGATTAAGATCAGAACTCTGACTGGACCAGTCCAGAACATTACCTTCATTCTTCCTTAAACAGACTTTTTTCGCAGTCATTGTCTTTCTGCATGATCCACATTCTCCTGAGATTCAGCTCACAGACAGATGTCCTGACTCTTTCCTTTATAATTTGCTGCTATAATTCAGAATCCATTGTTCCATCAATGGTGGGTAGCTATCGTGGCCCAGATACTGCAAAACAAATGGAGGAGATTGAAGACCATTACTACCCTCCTCAGGAGAGCTCCACCAACAAACATCACACCAAGAGTCTGACTGTGGATCAGTGGAGTCCAAACTCTTTACAGATGGTTCTGTAACCTTTTCCAGCCTCATCAGCATCCACAGCTCTTCTTCTGAGATCCTGAGGATCCTGGGAAGTTTATGCAGAGGTTTAGAAGATTATTCAGGGGTCACACATTTTCAAGCACCATTAAATAACTGCTGTCCAAATGTGTTTTTGTCTGAAAGGGTTTCTGTGAAATGTAGATTTGCTGCTTGTTTACACGAGCTGCCCGCGAGAAATACGCCGAGCCAAACGAGAGAAATCCCTGAGCTGCATGTGGGAAAGAGCTGTCCTGAAAGCCCCATTCTTCTCCTCTGTGGAGGAACAGAGACAACTGTCTGCGCCTCAGTGCAGCTGACGGGACAACTTTATCACCACAAAGGACCGGCCAGCTCATTCAGAGAAGTGGCGGTCCTCTGCACTCGTTCCAACATCGCTCCATTCACAGGAGACAGCCGGAGGGAAGAGACGGGCGAGACTAGAGCCCAGCGAGAGCAGCTTGTCTCCGGGCTGAGAGGGTTCCTGCAGAGGACTATTCCACGGATTGCTTCTCCAGCACCCCGGGAACTGCTTCTGCAGATGATGCTGTTAGTTCTCGTCAAGAACCCACCATCCTTGAATAAAATGCATGTCTTTATGTTTTGTTTATGTCATGGAACTAAACTGTCCCACTGCAGTGCTGTCCTACCAGACAGTCAAGGAGTTCTGCAACCAGTGGTTCTACCTTTTCTGAACACACACTCCGGTGCTCTATTCCAGCAGGACGACGCTCGTCCACACACTGCTGCCGTCTCAAGATCTAGTCTTGAAGACACAAATACTACGCCGTGGTCGGTCTCATCTCCAGACCTGTCCCTGATTGAAAATGTGTGGGACGCTATTGGACGCAATTTGACAGAATAGCTTTGTTCACGTGTGTCTCGGCAGTCCTTCAATGATCTCAGCTCTAGCACCGGGATTTGGCCCTGAGATCTTTGGATCATAGTTCTAGTGGTCTTTACTGCACACTTTCATCAGGAGTCACGGTTATCTTCTCATCGTACTCTACATCATATCGTACGATCATTTTACCGATGATTTGTGTAGAATTGTCGCAGTTCTAATGTAATATTGTAGTAATTATAAGTTCATTACTTTTATGTCAGTAATGGTGTTTATTACAATTCTGTCTGGAACTGTATACGGTTCAAACAATGTTATTGTGACTAACTGAGCCTGAGATTCCACGAAACATTCAATCCTCAAAATCGGAACGTTAATGCCTGTGAGGTCAAAGATTTTCACGGCTGTTGTGTTGGGATTTGTGAGTGGGGTCTCGCACCAGTGCTCCGACACAATGCCTGTCCCACCCACACCATCACACAGCTCTAAACGCTCTGTGTCTTTTATCCCGCTCCCGTCACACCTCGGGATCGATTCCCGGCAGACAGACGACCGAAGCGGCGCATCTGCATGAAATGCAGAGCGAGGGAACGAGAGCTATCCCATTTTCCCCGATTTCACACCCTCCCTGTGCTCCGACAAACACCCTTCATCCCCACATAATAACCTCGTGGGCTTTCCGGACAGCTTCCTTTGTGTCCTCCTCGCTCCAATGTCACAGCAATTCCAGCTATTGCACTAAATTCTATACCTGTTTATGTAAACATGCTCCGTGCACACTACCAGCGTGCGATCCCATTACCCACCAGTGTCCCGTAACAAGAGCCCGGAGGCTTACAGCACGTCCGTTTATCACACTGCAGAAACGGAGCTTTTCCCTAAACTTCAAACCACCGTCACCGCAAAGGACATATTCCAGTGGACAGCGTAGCTGGAAGATCAGTGTGAGGTAGGGTTGGGTCCCGCTGAACCGGTTTCTAACTTCTCAGTTCCAACACATTTTACGCACCAGTGTTCAGGTTCTCCTGTGTTCTGCTCCACACTGTACTGGGCTGAGTGACGTGCTCCGAGTGTGGGTCAGGTTTACGGCCTTTCACAGAGTTGTTTTGTGTGCTCTTTAAGTTCCCTTCACTGAAGTGATCGTCGCGTTTGTGTTCTGCTTCGAACAAGGTGACGGAGCCACAATAACAGAGCTCTGATTGGTCCGTCTGTTTTGACACCTTTGATGTTGCAGGAAAGGCTGACGCAGTGTCAGACGTCAGTGAGAGTCTGGTTAGGTTCACAGTGTGAGTTTGCGTTAGGACTGGGCGGTAAACTCACACTGGCCTGACTGTGTTCAGCACAGATTTGATTTGACATAAATCAGGAATCTGTGTAACTGAGGTCATGTGGTCGGTACCCAACCGCAGTGTTGGGATGGGAATAAGATCCCTCTGCACTTTGAAAAGGGGGATCTTTAAGGGTCCTTTAGTAAATGTTGGCCTCAGCTGTTGCTGTTGGTTCTGGATTAAAGTGGTCTTTTCGTCCCCTCGTCTGTCCTCTCACTGGTTTAACCATTTGACCTGATGTATTGTTCTGTGCACAAAGCCCAAGCCCCAACCTTTGTGTCCAAATATGTACAAACAGACACTTGACCCCAGCCGTTGTTGCTGCGAGTGCGTGTAAGTGCTGGAGTGTTTGTGAAGTGAGCTGCTGTGCCGGCCGGGTTATTTGTTTGTCTGTGGCAGAACTGCTGTCAGAGGCAGAGCGATCGAGAAGCCCTCATGTTGGAACGGACCATCTGTCCCACATGGCGCTGGCGTGAGCACGGAGGCCAGCGGTGTGTGACAAGTGTTATACAGCAGGTTGGGTATGCAGGCCTCAGCGGCTCGCAGGAGGACGAGCAGAGGGCTATTCATCATTGCAGGCCTGTCAGGTTGGCTCTGCCACTCTGTGATCTGATTGTTCAGTTTGCAAGGTGTTAGGAAAGGAACCAGTAGGTACCCTTTGGGATTTGGATCAGCTCCAGCATCAGTGCAGGTATTCGCTATGTATTTGTCAGCTTACTTGCCAATGTCCCCCTCAGTTTGGTGCTGCTTTGGGAGCTGAGCGGTTTTCCTGATTAGAAATGGGAAGAATCCAATTCCGCTACATTGGAAAGCTACAGGATTTTCAAGAGCTCAGAATCTGTGACATTCCGAAGTGCAGGTGCATCACTTGAACTTGGAGTGCATTATACAAGGCATTACCACCCACAGTGGACAACACAGTGGCTGCCCACTAGTTCTTAAAAATCACGAATCATCCGTGCAAACAGACGAGTGACTTTCTGTGCAGGAGCTCGACACACACATCCCACAGCTCAGTGCAGCGTTCCAGAGGATACAGGAGCAAATGACCCACCAGACTGTTAACACCGTAACATCGGACACTCGTGAGGTGGCTAACTGAACCCTAGAGGACTGGCATGGTCCAATACCGAGTCACAGTACCAGTTGTTTGGGGCAGATGGTCATAATAATGAAGCCCTCGTTCCCAGTGGTCAACAATGCTCCGTGTAGGCTGGTGGTGGCCCTCGTCCAGAGCGACATACAGAAGTGCTTTGCTGTTCACTCAGTAAATATCCTTACTGGTGTAGGGTGTGTTCTCATGGCACGGTTTGGGTTCACTGCTTCACCATTGCACTCTGCATCACTGACTGCTGTGTTTTACTGCTTGGTGACCATTTCCAGAACTTCATTGACTTCATGTACGTCAGGTTTATTACCTCCTGCTAGAACCTAAACAATGTTCAGATACTGTAACTGAGAACTTTACAACAGAATTCCTTGTTTGGCTTTTCTTAATAAATCACACGTCCTGAAGTAGTGAACATGGTGTGTGTGTGTGTGTGTGTGTGTGTGTGTGTGTGTGTGTGTGTGTGTGTGTGTGTGTGTGTGTGTGTGTGTGTGGAGGGGGGTGGTTCTGGAAAAATGAACAGTGTGTATGTGTTGGGAAGATTTTGCCCCAGTACTGGCAGCACTGTTGGGAAAATGTTCTCGCATGCCTTTCCGCTTGTTTGTACTTTCCTTGGGATTGAGCACAAAGCCAGTCAGACGGATCTGCAGTAACAGAGCCGTAATCAGTGTGAAGCTTCCCCGGTTCTGCCCGTTACACACATCCAGTCCTGTTCTTCCGTACTTCACGGACCCTCCCTGAGTCACAGATATATTCTATTTTTATTGGTAACAGTTATAAGGTCAAGTCTTGGGCGCTGTCCGGTCATCGAACCTAGTCTTAAAACGTCCTGACCCTCACAGGTCCAGCTGAGTATGGAAGCCAAACCCACTGGTAGTGATGGGGAGGACAGAGAGGAAGACAAACAGCGTTTGAAAAGCAGACCTTTTAAGACCGGTCAGGGCAGGTGATTGGTTGAGGAAAGGGGTGTGGCGTCCCCTGTGGTGTCCCCTGTGGTGTGGTTTGGCTAAAGCCTTCATTTCTCTTTGTAAAGTGATGGTATCTCCATAAAGTTCTCCCTGTTCCTGTTTGGTCCTTTAGCTTGGCGCTGGAGTTGTGAGGTTAGTGTGGAAACCAAATCGGAATGCTTTGTTGGTGAAATGAGAAACACGACAAAATGACCTCATTATCCCGTTACGGCGTATGATCGCAGTGAGGAAAATAAACGGATCAGTAAGTCATTCTCTTGGGAAAAGCCAGAAACCTGAATGTGTTCGATTGGATATTTAGCTTGTTCCATCTCCCTCAGTACACAAGAACCGTCTAATGAACATGAGATGGGTATTTAAGTTGACTATGAAGAGGCGTAGCTGAGGGGACGGCTTGGGACCGCCCACACCTGTATAAGCTGTGAGGTGAATCTCGAGAGTGAACACTGACCAGCCTGCTCAAGGCAAGGAGATGGAATTACAAAGATATAGACACTTATGCAGGCATTGAACCGTGTTTACATCATAGAATGCATTACCACCCACAGTGGACAGCACAGTGGCTAGAACAGTGGCTGTCCACTGGTGCTTAATGATGGTGACTGGTGGCTACAATTGTCCGTGTGAACAGAGAAGCATCACATCCACATTCAGTGCAGGAACCCCGGGCATGTTCCACAGCTCAGTGCAGCGTCCTTTAGCTTCCATGGGATATGGGAGCAGAAGACCCACCAGAGTGCTTCTGTTAAGACCACCACACCGGACACAGCACCTCACCTGGTCTCGTGAGGTTTCCAACATCTGGCGTGGTCTCATGCGTTGGGTCCACTGGTCCGCCTAAACATGTCAGAAACAGATAGTTTGTTTGGGTAAATTTTGGACAGATTGTCCAGCTGTAGTTGAGACACACTGGTTCCTCTGACGTGGGTAAGAACCGCGCTGGTGTTACTGTGTCCCCCAGTTTAAATACACTGAGCTCACTGTAATTCCAGCACACTGCTGCCTTAATGGTAGTGGTCATGCTGCAATGGTGTGTGTGTGTGTGTGTGTGTGTGTGTGTGTGTGTGTGTGTGTGAGAGGACTCTATTTGGGCTAAATGGTGCATGGCAATGGAGGGAGGGCCTCCAGCAGGATTACACCCACCAGCAGATAACAAATACCACAGGAGTCCACTCAGCACTGCCTGAGACACACACACACACACACACACACACACACACACACACACACACACAGTCAGATAGTGATGAAGTTTTTGCTCACGTTCATGCAGAACTATATAAGACATCAGGGTGTGTTACTCGGTATCAGTGTGTCCCCGCTGGCCAGGTCAGGGTGAAGGGTCACCTTCAGAGCAGGGTCACAGTTACAGCCACGCGGAGCACACGGCCCCGTTCCACACTGTGAGGGTATCTGCGGAGATCGGAGAACCTCCCTGTTACTGGAGGAGAAATGGAGGCCGGCAGTCGGGAGCTGTACGGTGTTGCGGGGGGTCTCTTTAAAAGTGAAAACGGTTCGTACAGTGAATTTATTTGTTCTTCTGCTTGTTCTCTCTCTCGCAGTTCCGCCGCAGTTTCAGAAGAGACCGCTCAGCACCTTTGCTCACGAGGCCACAGACGTGGTCTTTGAGTGTGAGGTCGCCGGCTCGCCTGCCCCCACCATCAAATGGGTGAAGAATGGAGACGCTGTGATCCCCAGCGACTACTTCAGAATAACCGTATGTGTGTCAGCCGCTGTCCTGGACTACAGCGTTCATCCAGAGAACCTGTTTAAAATCAGAATGTTCCAGTTAGAATCCGTCGTTAATCAGACAGACAGTCTCGTTAAGTGTAATGAATATAGAATATCACAGTTTATCTTTTAGAATAGAATTAATTTGAGTAATTTGCAGTGTTGTTGGATTTGATTGGTTCAGTTTGAGGGTTGAAGGTTTTCAGATTCTTGACGTTAAGCTCCGCCCATTCCCATTCATTCTAATGTACAGCCCGTGTCCCCTGTGCTAATGGTGGCACTGCTGGGTTACACTGAAGAATGAGGTTCTAAGTGGAACTCCACCACTGGGTTCCCTCCTCGCGTAGTTTGGTGTGGTAGCAGCTCTAGGATGATCCTGGTTGTTCCAAACCTCCTCCATTTAGGAATTATGGAGCTGCTGGAAGAATGTTTTGTAAGCTTCTGCTTTGTGATCCAAGTAGATGTAGGTGTGAATAATCAGGTCGGTTTAAAGAAACCAAAGCTACTGTAGATGAATCAGAACTGAACTGCTTGGCTGGTTCTGCTCTGATCTGCAGGGGTCTTTTCCCAATCAGGTCCAATCAGCTGAATTTACCACATGTGGAGTCCAATCAAGGTGTAGAAACATCTCCGGGATCCAGAGAAATGGGAATTTGAGAAGTTTGCATAGACTCCTGACTTTAATGGCAGCTGTGTGGACGTTATTGATCTCTGATCTCTGATCCTGGCCAATCCGAGAGCCTGTGTAAACACGTCTGGACCACTACAGACTGTTCTGCTCTGCCGGTGTTTGATTAATCATGTCTGGGCGCCGAGGTGATTCCTGTGCTGTGTCGCTTGCAGAAGGAGCAGAACCTGCAGGTGCAGGGTTTGGTGAAGTCGGACGAGGGCTTTTATCAGTGTCTGGCGGAGAACGAAGCGGGGAACATACAGGCCAGCGCTCAGCTCGTCATCCTGGACCAAGGTATGTCTTACAGAGTGCTCATCATTACTGTGACATCACAACCTCATAACTGTCGTTGATTCATCTTCACACTGTGATGATCAGAAAGACCTGAAGCCTTTTCCATGACATCACATCTCAAAGCTCAAACCAAGCAGGATTCTCATTATTCCATCGAAACCAAAACGACTCCACAAACATCTGCATGACCAGCTTTTTTCATCCATCAAAGACCAGTTTAGACCACCAGTTTCAGGGTTTACTTCAGTGTTTTATTCATTTGAGGTGAAACATCTTGAACATCTCGTCTGTTATATTTAAAGATTTAAACGCCCTTTAAAGAGCAGAGACTTTTTCATTATTAGGAATTTTCAGGCATATCCTGGATATTAATTATTGTTCAATATTAAAAACAAAATGCTAATGAAAATGGTTGACGTTCATTGAGTCTCCTCAATAGAATCATTAGGGTCAGGAGAATGAGCGGACAGTGCGGTCAGACTGTAGGATAAGTCCATAGCCTGATTATCAGACGTTTGAGGCGTGGACTGAATGTACAATGTGTTTCACGTTGTTTGAGATGGATTAGTGTGTGTCTGCTGTTTCCTCGGCCCTGAATCCAGCCGAGCGAGATAAGAGCGGCTGACGGTTCATATTATTTGATTTCTGTCGGGACGATAAGCCGCGAGAATCGAGAACGGGGTCGCCGTCCTTTCAGAGTCTCACTCGTTAAGAAAGTTTCTAATTGAATTCCCGCAGACGGCCGCGTGACTCAGCCTCGGCCCGTCGTGAACGCACGTGCAGCGGTCACGTGATGGAGAATCGTATCGTATGACCTTCGCTGGCAGTGAACAGTGCAGAGTATTGCCCAGCTGAAAGGTCAGAGGTCGTATGTTAATAGGACAGCGTATTAAAGGGACCGTCGCGCTGGCGTCGACGTGTTTGTGGATTAGTGAAATGAATCCTGAAGAAAGTCCTGAGGTTAATCCAGTGTGTGTGTGTGTGTGTGTGTGTGTGTGTGTGTGTGTGTGTGTGTGTGTGTGTGTGTGTGTGTGTGTGTGTGTGAGTAACTGAATGTGGATTTCTTCGTTCTTCCTTTTGTTCTTCGTCGGAGAACATTAGACTGCTGTGAGCTGCGTAATGGTACGGTGGTCAGATCTGTGACCTGGCAGAAATGTGTGTATTTTTCTGTAAGCATCGCTGTCGAGCGGTAATTGACCGTATGTTTGATTTTTGACCGCATCGTCCAGTCCTGTCCGGCCCAGCCTGCTCTGTGTAGTTCTGTCTTCTGTCTTGACAGGTTTGCTATCAATCCTGGAAGCAGCCCAAAGCCATGTCTGGCTGCCTTACTGAGACATATCCTCTCCTGCTGCGCTCAGTGGCGTCCGGGACGCCTGTCCTCCCCCTGCTGTGACATACAGACAAATACCTTCCCACGGCGCGGCTGTGCTTCGGCTGGGACGGCAGTCGCTCGTGTAAACGAATCAGGAATGTTTAACATGGTATAAAATGCAGTTCGGTGACGGGGACAGATCCAGTGTCCTGTTTAAAGTCTGTCCTGCTTTCAGAGAGCTGCTCGCTGTATTTGAGCCTCAGCTGATTTGTGTGACTCTAAATATCACCTCATTCAGTTCCTGAGGGGACAGTAAATCGAGTCCACTTTCGGGACCTTTCCCTGGGAGGAAGCACATTCCACAGGCTGGGACAGCCGGCCGCTCGTACACAGATGTGAAAGGACACGTGTCCCGATGCTTTAGGGGTAATCAGCGAGGCTGGAGGACGGCCAAGTCAAAGCAGCAGCGCAGCGGCGTTTACTAACGAAGTCCGGTGCTGGAATGCGGTCCATACGGAGCAGCACCCGAATGAAACTCAGCGATGAAACGTGACCAAACAAAAGTCAGTGTTCTGTTTTCCTTAAAGGGCGGGGCTTTTAAAGGGCGGGGCTTTTAAAGGGTGGGGCTTTTAAAGGGCGGGGCTTACTCATAAACTGTCAGCTCGATGAGCGTTATGAGGTCTCCTGTTCATATTTCACACAGTGAACGTCTCCTCATTAATGATGAAAATAATATCATAATATTCAAATATATGAGCAAATACGCAGATGCGATTGGACGTAGTCTTACTGGAAGTTCTGTCCTTTATCCACTCAGACCATGTCCATATGAGACCCCACGTCTAATAATAGCACTGTACTCTCCACTACGGCTCCGTAACGGCTTTCTGCACACGCTCCGTTCCCGTGACGTACAGCCGCTCAGCCTGTAGGCCTTCACTGCAGCTCTGCGTCCAGCGTCCAGCCAATCAGAATAGTGGTCATCTGAGCGTCATGTGCCGTCTGCTCTCTGTACTGTGTCGTCTGCTCTGTGTCGTTGGATGGTTCTCAGGAAGAGCGGAAATGGTTGCCTGTCCAGGAAAGTATGTGCAGGTGTGAAGGAGATAAGAGAGATGTTTGGTTCCTCATGTTTTTCTCTGAGGGCCTGTGCTGTCCCCGGAATGCCCCTTTAAGCTGGAGTATTCCCGGCTGCCGGTGCTGTCCAGGTGTGGTTTTGGGATGAGACAGTCGATATTAAATGAATATTAAACCAATCAGACTCGTCACAGCTCTGAGCTCTTGTTCACAGGGTTGAGGGTCTCATACCTGGTTTTTAACCCTCTCTGTTTCAGGGGTCTGAACCTCTCACTCTGACCCAGGCTGTCTTATTTATGGTACACTGTATGGACAAAAGTATTGGGACATCTTCATCATCTTTCCCAGTAGCACTGCTGTCCCACTCTTCTTCTGTATGTGGATGATGAGAGTGAAATCTGAGCAGAATGTTCTGCACTTGCGCTTCGTTTGATCACTTAAACCAACCTCAGCTGCACTGCTTTCCTGCCGAATCAGGAGAAATCAAGGTGTTTTTCAGGTTGTTTTGTTTTTCTCTTCTGCTCTGACAGGCTGTAATTACCTAAAGCCACTGGTTACGGTTGTTATGCTGATTTCAGTCCCCCGATCTTCAGACGCCGAGCGTGTTTCTCAGAGAGGAGGAAAAACAACGCAGTGATATTATTTCTGACATGAAATGAGGAACACGTCTGTTATTCTGAAGCTGGAACTCTCCGTTCCACCTTAAATGGTGCAGAAGCTTAAGACACCAGAATGTAAGTGCTGGATGTTTGCTTCTCACTCCACCCTGAAGCAGTTTGATCATCATTGTTCGGTGTTTTCGCCTGTTTTTTCTGAATAATTGTAGAATTTTCAGGGAAGAACACTGATGGAAACACCACCCAGATAAACGATGGGTCCTGAAACCTTTCCGCACCGCTGTAAGCTGTTCCGTATTCCTGCGAGCCTTTGGACCGACTTTCGAATTGATCCGTTCTCATCCTCGCACTGTTTACCGGGCGCCCCCGGCAGCCTGTGAGCCTGAGGCTACGAGTGCAGTGTGAGGAGCTTAAACGGGGCTCCTCGTAAAAATGCCCGCTGCTGATGGAGTCCTCCCTTCACTGCTAACCTGGGAAAGGACCTAACACCAGCATGAGCCCACACACACTGAACCCCCAGGTGCACTGTGGAGCTTGTGTGGAGCTTGTGTGGAGCTTGTGTGGAGCTTGTGTGGAGGAGGTTACCATGTCAACAGCAGCTGAAGAATGCTGGCAGTAATACTGCGTGATCTGAGTTGCAGGTAGAAGGTCAGAAACGTGGTTTGGGTCGTTGGTCATCCAGTGCTCTTCTGATAACAGGCCTCTTTTGAATTGTTCTATTAATAACTGGAGTTGTTTTTTATACAGTAACACACTGAAATGCCAAACGTCATGTGATATTGGTATGTAAACTGATCACTTTTTGGCAACTCCCCCACATCTGTTGACTGCCCACAGGTGCTTAGTGATGGTGACCGGTGGCATCTGTATAGAACTGACCAAGATGTCCATTGCAGGAGCGTCAGGTCACCAGGGGTTTGAAACGTTCCATGGTAGCCCTGCCCCTGCACCGCTGACCTACTCTGGCCTGCCCTGCAGTGAGCCAAGCGGTCACTAAAGGCCTGTGCTCATTCCAGCATTCACTGGCCCCGTTCAGATCAACCCCAAAAGTCTGGACACATATAGTTCTGAGGGTGCAAATGAGGAAGAACTGATGGTGTGCTGATCTTTTCTTCCGTACTGTTGGTGTGGAAAAGCCTGGTTTGATGGATGGAAAAGAGCAGAGATGTGATTTCTTTCCTGAAGTGAGGAATGCTGCTGGATGGGATGGGAATTGAACCTCAGAGAGAGAGAGACAGAGAGAGAGAGACAGAGAGAGACTGGCCTGTGGCTCAGTGGGAATGAGCTCTCGGAGTGACCTGGAGGAAGGAAGGGTCTGGAGCTGAGTGGATGTTTAGCGGTAGCAGGTGGGACAGGGGTAGGGGTTTGTACCCTCCGGTCCTGTACGTCCACAGGCTGAGTGAGGAGACTGGTGGTGATGCCAGATGGGTCTCTCTGTCTCTCACATGCAACACTGAGGATGTCCCTTAGCAGTCCATGCGGCAGTGCATAATCCTTTGCTTTCCCGCTGGGCTGCGTGTCCCACCGCGGAGCCGGGGCCTTTCCAGCACCTCCCCGCTGTGCCGTCCTTTGTCTCCAGAAGCAGAGAAGCGAGATGTCTTATTCACCGAGCGGCTTCCATGCGTTAAATCTCGGTGAAAAGCGAGCTTTAATCCATCGTCCTTCCATATTGATGATGTTACTGCAGCACCGGTACAGCCTCCGATCCAATCACAGGAGCAAACCTTTTTCTTGGAGCGAAAAGCTTTTACCAGGCAATGTTCTGCCATTTTTGATTCAGGAAATAAAACTAAATATATTAGTTTATATATTTTCATCCTTTGTGTCTTTGGTTGTGTTTTTCTTACTGACTACAGGCTACGTTCACACAGCAGGAACAGTGGCCCAATTCCGGTGTTCTTACAGAATTCGTTCAAATATTCATTCGAGCTACTTCAGCGTTTGGACAACTTCTCAATGCGTGTGACCGTGCTCGGCATGTCGTACATCGGTATGGGTTACCAACCAGCTGAACGGAGTGCTTTCGGTTCTTTAATCCTCACACACCTGTAAGAGACAGTGTCGTACGTGTTCTCTGCGAGACTGACGTTTCTTACTTTCCCAGGAAACCTTTGGTTCACCTTGCTGACGAGTCTCTGCACTGCTTCCGAGCAGATGTCGCTGGTGTCCCTGTCTTCAGGAGAGGTGTTCGGGGAGAATCAGGTCGACAGAGAGACAGAGAGAAGTAACCCGCAGATGAGCGATTTGATTCGCTTACCTCTCGCTTCAAACGCTGCCCACTTGTGCGCTGAGCTTTTAGCCTTTGTCAGAAGATAAAGAGCTTCTCCAAATGTCACAGGCTGTCAGAATCAACCTTGCCTGATCTTATCATTATAAGCTGGGGGCCAACATGGAGCTCACAAAGAAAGAATGAAATTTTGAACAGTGCCTCCAGCTATGGAGGGAGAACCTGGAGTTCCGCTCATCTCTGTAATATTCCGAATATTCCGCATTAGTATCCCTCTTGTGTTGGAAAGCTTGAGATGGAGACGGCTGACACTTCCCGTCACATATGATCAAGTCGGCCCTGAATCTGGCTGAGATGAAACGGGCTAATGATCCTCTGCGTCTGTTGGCCTCCATGACCAGCATCCAGCGTCTGCTCTTTAGTCACCGTCTGTGTTTAAGGTGGACATAACTTCAGACCCTGCAGACGGCGCTGCACGAGGATTATGGAGGTTGTAGATGCCTGCAGGGTGTGCAGTGGGATTCAAAGATCAAGAGGTGGTGCAGTGCAGTGAATGTCTAGTTGTGTGGAAAATGGGTCACAAAACAGATGTTAATGATGGTTAAAGGACTGATGTCATGTGGACTGAAGGCCACAGTGTGAAGGAAGGAGCTGAATCTGCAGGTGTGTGGAAGCATCTCTCCTACTGGTCCACCAGCAGCGGCAGAAATCCCAGTCTACAGGAACCACTCTGCAGAACTGTGACCCAAACACCCACCGACGGGTTTCGGGCTCCACTTCCAGACAAGAGCTGCAGCTCCTTCACAACCAGTTTCTGAAAGAACTGTCCCCAGGGAAGTGCAGACCTTCAGCGTATGGAGCAGAGTGACCCAAGAGGTTCCTGTGGACTGGGATTTCTGCCGCTGCTGGTGGACCAGTAAGAGCGACGCTTCCACACACCTGCAGATTCAGCTGCTGACCTGATACTTCAGTCATACTTCACCCTTTCTCATGTCCTCCGTCTCCCCGAGTACAGTGATGTAAGAACAGGTTGCGTTTGCAGAACATTGCTTGGACGTTACCATTTGTGTATGTGTTATAGAGTTTGTTATAGAGCAGCCAATCAGAGCAGAGCCTGTTTAAGTCCTTAAACCCTGTCCCTGTGTGACTCAGCGCAGTGTTCTCGGGTGAAGAATCTGAAGTAATTATGGCTTTAAAGTGTCGTCTTTGCGGCGGTGGCTAACTGGCCGTCTTTAGAACGGTTCTCGTTATGTTTTTTTTACGTTTCCTGTTCCTCGCCGTTTGGTGACCTTTTCCACTAAGCTGTGATGTCTGCCATTAATAAGGCACTGCTGCCATCTGTTCAAACGACACCAGCAATCGCTCTCTTCTATGAATAGAACCAGGATGAATCTTCTGCTGCTCGGCTCCATGTGTTACTGGGACTGAGCGCTTGTTGAGGTTTGGACAGAAAATGAAATAGATTGAAACGTTCCGGAGGCCGACGGGTCACGTGGACGCCGCCGTACCCTCTCCGACACCTTCTTTTATAACGATTCGAAGCGTATTATGAGAAAGTGGGAGTTTGAGCAAAATCCTTGCTGTGTTTACAGTCAGATTACAGTCATAAATCTCTGCTGCAGAAAGAATATTAAATCTGGAATTATAGAACTAACAAATGCTCCTGTATGATCAGAGGAGCTGATAGCATTGGAACGTTCATCTGTTTCACCCTGATCTTCAATGATCAGGACCCCACAGGACAAATGTGCTGCTGTCCACTCACTGTCCACTCTATCAGACACTCCTACCGAGTCGTTTTCAGCACACAGATGGAGTGTTGGAGTGTTTAAACACTGTGTCCACTCACTGTCCACTCTATTAGACACTCCTACCGAGTGTCTCCACCTTGTAGATGTAAAGTCAGAGCCAGAAGCTCATCTGTTTCTGCACAGTTTGTGTTGGTCGTCCTCTAGTCCTTCATCAGTGCTCACAGGACGCTGCCCACAGGACGCTGTCGGCTGGACGTTTCTGCTTGGTGGACTGTTCTCGGTCCAGCAGTGACACTGAGGGGTTTAAACACTCCAGCAGCACTGCTGTGTCTGATACACTCGTACCAGCAACACACACTAACACACCACCATGTCAGTGTGACTGCAGTGCTGAGAACGACCCACCACCCACATCATATCTGCTCTGTGGTGGTCCTGTGGGGTCCTGATCATTGAAGATCAGGGTGAAAGGAGGAGAATAAAGTCTGCAGAGAAGGTGTTCATAATGTTATGGCTGTACACATAGGCAGGAGACCTGAATACGGGGTTTATGACGGGCTGAGGGATACAGAGATACAGAGATGGGACTTATAACACAATACTGTATATCATTCATACCTGAGCTGAGGAGATCAAGCCTCTAGCACAAGGACACACACACACACACACACACACACACACACACACACACACACACACACAGAAGATAAACGCAGAAGATAGTAGTTTGCTGGCAGTGGCAGAGCAGCTGAGCACTGATGTGTCCTCTTTGTGGACGCTGTAATTGCTGCAGCTAATGTTTAATTTGCTCTCTGTCTAATGGGTCATATCATTTAGGAGGCTACAGGCTAATGGAGCTCACATTAATGTGTCCTTTACAGACGGACATTATCAGACTCTTTGTCCTCATGTGTAGTTCTGTGAATAGGGCCTCATGGTCCACATATGGAGAAGAGCCTGGCCATGGAAATGAATTCTGAGTGGGTGGAGGTCCTGACTGCACGTCTCTGTGTTATTTATTATTTTATAAACATTGTATCAAAAGTTCAAGATTGACATTGTAATCTGTGGTGAGAGTAGAGAGCAGGTGGAGGAGAACCTGGAGAGATGGAGGTTTGCACTGGAGAGGAGAGGAATAGAGAGACAAGACAGAATCCATGTGTGTGAATGAGAGGGAGGCAGGTGGAAAGGTGAAGATACAAGGAGTAGAGGTCGTAAAGGTGGATGACTTCAAATATCTTGGATCAACCATCCAGAGTAAAGGACGGTGAAGAAGAGGGTGCAGGCAGGATGGAGTGGGTGGAGACGGGTGTCAGGGCTGATGTGTGACAGAAGAAGAGCAGCAAGAGTGAAAGGGGAGGTTTACGAGACAGTAGTGAGACCTGCTATGATGTATGGTTTGGAGACAGTGTCTCTTTCTAAAAGACAGGAGGCTGAGCTGGAGGTGGAGGAGATGAAGATGCTGAGATTTTCATTGGGCGTGACGAGGATGGACAGGATTAGAAATGAGCAGATCAGAGGGACAGTGAAGATGGAGCAGTTTGGAAATGAAGACAGAGAGGACAGGGTGAGATGGTTTGGACATGTATTGAGGAGGAATAGTGGATGATAGATAGATGGTTGGTGTAACAGTAGAGGAGGCAGGGGACAGGGCAAGATGGAGGCAGATGAGAGAAGAAGTATCAAAAGTTCAAGATGGTTGGACCAATCAGACTCCGTCAGTCGTGTGTTTACAGTCGCTGTAGCACCATCTTGTCACAACCAACCGGTGAGCCGTTACCGAGGAGGTCATTTTAGGGAAAGCTGCGCCCCGAGCGGAGTAAGCTGGCCTAGTTCACCGTCACTGATCACGACTGACAGTTAAACATCACTACCACGTCATTAATGCACCGGCTACCAGCTCTGCACTGGGTGTCAGAGTCCGGGGTCGGCGATACGGCGAAAATATAATATCACGATCACGAATAACACGGTTCAGAAAGGGCAGTAATAAACACGAACACACGGGTTCATCATTATTAATTAACACTAATTAAGACATTCTTAAGCATTACTAAACATTACTAAGCAGCCAATCACACTCAGTGTACTGTCCTATAACCGGAATCATATCCAGCCTACACTGTATGGACTAAAGTATTGGGACACCTGCCTTCTCACTGTTTCTACTTAGTAATGATTAATACTGTGGTGAGTGATGTCAGTTTGTAATGATTACTGAACCCTTAAGTAATGATTAATACTGTGGTGAGAACCGGTGACTGATGGACCCTTACTGTAGAGACGTTTTGGTGACGCGCGGTACTTGTCTCTGTCGTTTGGCACAGGCTGATTTGATGGGCCGTGTGATAAAGCCACACTCTGTCTGAGGAGCTGGACGTGCTTCTCCTCGCCGTGTTAACTTTGATTTGACTAACATTCTCCTTTTTTGTCTCCAGCAGCGTGAGAACGGTCTCCTCAGACCCTCGCTTTGCTGCATCTACAGAAACCACTCTGACAGGGCAGCTCGTAACTCGTTCTGTTCCTCAGAAAGCCCGAAAGCTCCTGTTTGTTGTTCCTGGCTCGGACCGTTGAGATGATAGCAGTGAAGTGCCTCCAGTTTTGTCTGCAGATCCTGTTCGTTCTTGACTTGGCTGTGTTTTCTGAGCCAGAGTCAGCGAGCGGTGTTCAAACTGACCACTGGAAGCTCATTTGTGAGGACTTTCCTGCTCAGCTGATCTCTGGCCGTAGCACAGCGTCGGGTTTTGGCAGATTCATTTAGAGTTCGTTTGTTTTACGCGTACTCGGAATCTCACGGTTTTCCCAAATCCACTTCACTGAAACAAACGGCGACGGCGTGTTTTGAGCGCCGGCTCAGGTTTCAGCCCGTTGGTGGAAAGCAGGAGAGAGGCATGTTTGCGTTGGACCACAGGCCGTTCCGGAGGTCTGAACGTGAAATATTTCACATTTCTGCGTGAAGAATGAGGACGCCGTGGTGGGAGGCCATGCCAGGCTTGTGGAGGGATGGTGGTTATGAAGATAGATGACTTTGTGCTCTCACCAGGTTCTCCTGTTTAAAGGGATCTCAGCGCAGAAAGCACTTCGCCTGTCCTTCCGTCTGACTGATTTCTTTACAGTGTAGTTGTGTCCTCATCAGTCAGGTTCGGTTTGTTGTTTGATGTTTGTGTTACAGTGATGGCCTTTAGCAGACACCCTTATCAAACCTGTACTATCTACATCATCATTACTAATAAACAAACGAGACCTACATATTACAGTATTTTACAGCATCAGAACAGTGTTAATACAATGATAAAGTGCCGTTCGTTACCACAGATTGGGTGTTTTCTCGGTACAGTACCCAGTAAATATGTCCTCGTAAAGACACTCTCAGTGACGGTGATCCGGTTCGACGGTGACGGCCCTTTTTCCATTGTTGTGATTGTGTGTGATGCCCGTGGTGGACGCCTGTTTTGTTATGCTGTGTGTTTTTCTTTGTTTTGTTTTTTCTTTGTATCCTTTTCTTCCCTTTTGCTTTTTATTTATTTCTGACCCCTCTGTGCTCCACCTCCATCCCCCCTCCCTCACTGCACTCATCCACTCACCCTTACTGCACTCAAACTGTAGCCGCCCCCTCACCCTCACCCACACTGACCCGTGACACTACTGACCGTGTAACCCCAGGCTCCGGAGCTGGCCCCACCCCTTCCGCACCCCGAGACGTGGTGGCCTCGCTCGTGTCCACCCGCTTCATCAAGCTGACCTGGCGCCTGCCGCTCGAGCCGCATGGGGACGAGGTCACCTACTCCGTCTACTACAGTCTGGAGGGAGGCAAGAGGTAGGACCCTCAGTGAACAGCGTTACGGAACACTGACTGGGGGAACGTACCGGTTTAATATGGAGAAGAGCATCTCCTGGAACACTGATGTAATGAATTATGATTGATTATGATGGATTATGACTCCAGGGGACGGATTGGGAACGCCCACACCTCTATAAGTAGTGAGGTGTACACAGGTCAGCATGCTCATGGCAAGGAGACGGGAATTATGGGAGTTTGAGGAAGGTGTGACTGTGGGTGACGGATGAGACACGATGGCACGGTGCATTGTCCTGCTGAATGTCCCGTCACTTTAGGGGTCACCAAGCAGCTAAACGTAGCAGCACTTCAATGACGTCTTTAGGTGGACCAGTGGACCCAACCATGCCATGATGATACACTCCACACCAATATGGAACCACCACCAGCCTGCTTCATGGACCATCAGCCCCAAACTGCTGGTACTTCCAGCTCCCAGTCCTCTAAGGATCAGTTAGGAACTTCTGATTCTGATTATGATATAATTCCCGTCTCCTGGCCATGAGCTCGCTGACCAGTGTTCGGCCTCACTCAGGAGACGCACCATCAGAGGCAGGGCTTTAAGGAGAGCGGGAATGTCGGAGTTTACATCCCAAAACGTGAGAATTGAGCAGAACTTTATTAAAGTATTTAATTCATTAAAGCTTTTTCTCATTTCATTCCTGGAGAATCTGCTTCCTACATAGAAATAAAACGATCCCTGCGGTCTGTGAACCGGTTCACAGAATTTGAAATTCTGTAAGTCTGGATTCATTCATGGCTGTGAGTTTATTGTAGTGTGATTGTAACGGTGACGTTTTCATACACGGTGACAAAGAGCTTTACAGAAACCGAAATGAGATCCAGAGACACTGAATCAGTAAAAGAAAATGTACAAAGAAAGAAATCAAATCAAATCCTTCAAAAGCAATAAACAGACAGTGAAGATGAGAGTGAGACAGACGTGGTAACAGGATGGAGGTAAGAGTCTAAACCGAGCTGGACTGGGATTTGAGCGTCCAGTGCTGGGACTCTTCCTCTGATTCCGTTTAACTGCAGTGATTGTAGAGACGTGGTTTAACGAGGACATAAAAACCTGAAATTCCAATCATATCCTGAGATGTTTCATCTGAATGGTGATATATGATGTGAAAATACAGTGTGAAGACTTTCATCTCTTTAACTCTATTTAATCTTTATACACACTGATCTATATCTGCTTATATCTACAGACGTAACTGTCCGTGAGTCCCTCAGGCCCACCTATGACATGGATCTGCCGTGGGATGGATCTTCACGGGCTAAAATGGATTTTAATGAAGGAGCTGAATCTCAGTCAAACCAATCGATGAATTGTCAATTGAATTGATTTCGGCTAAAATATCTGCTGCCCAGTCTGAGTGATAAAGCTCCAGTGCAGAACTAAAGAACCAGCTCCAGGTTCCAAACAGGCCCCGGCTGATCCTCCTCGTTAGGGTTGGGGTGAAGTGTATGAGTAGGCTGTAAGCTTGTGTTGGGGTCTCGTATCGTGTTCAATCATCTGCCTCCTCAACGTGCAGGGAACGGCGGGTGAACACCAGCCGGCCGGGAGAAATGCAGGTCACTATCCAGAACCTCAAGCCAGACACCAAGTACGCCTTCCGGGTGGTGGCCCACAACAAGCACGGCCCCGGAGAGAGCTCCCCGCCCCTCAGGGTGGCCACCCAAGCAGAAGGTAAGAGCGAGTCCTCCAGGAACATCTCACAGTCAGAAAGTCCGATTTACAAACTCATTAGGATTCCGCTGCCGTCACCGCAGCCCGAGGAGGGGATCACGAGCGCTCCGTTCTCCGAGGCCGCTTCTCCTCCACACCTTTCAAGTGTCTCGATGCAAAATCACGTTAGAGAACACAAACGCGGCGTGTGTGACTGAGACCCCCCGTCCCCCCAGAAGCATTATCAGCCTGAGCACAGCCCGCGAGAGCCTGCTGTTCCGGGTCAGCGTCCGTCCCGTACGTGTGCTCGGCGCAGGTTTGGCAGAAGCACTTCATAACGTTTGGGTTGCAGAACCCTGAGGGGAGCGGCGCGGGCGCACCGGGCACAGCGGGCGCAGCGGGCACAGCGGGCGTAGCGGGCACAGCGGGCACAGCGGGCGTAGCGGGCACAGCGGCCTGCAGTTCTGCTCGGGTTATGAATGAGCTCTAAAGCGTTTACAGGCAAACAGTCACCGAGGACGCGGTAATGCGCTACACCACCGTCCTCGGCCACAACAGCGCTTTACAGTGTTACGCTCAGTGTTACTGTATGAACACTTATCATACACATCTGTGTGGACAGAAGTATTGGGACACCTGCTCTAGTAGACTTTCTACTAGACTCTGCAGCATTGCTGTGAGGATTTGATTGCATTCAGTGAGCAGGAGTCAGTGAGCTCAGCATGTTGGATGATGAGCACCACACCTCATCTTCAGAGCTCATTCCAAAAGTCCTGATGGAGCTCCATCATTCCAGAGATGTTGTATTAATTGCACTGTGTATCAATAGTTCTTCTGAATCCAGGGAACTGTGACGTGATGCTGTATTGATTCTTCCCTTCTCATCACTGCAGGACCTCCAGTACAGCTTTTCCCATATGAGTGCACCACACACTCTCATAGCCATGTCTGTGCCATACCACACAGCCCTGTGAAATGCCCCGGTGCCCGCTGACGCTGGAGTCTGCGTAACGGAGATAAATGGGTGTCATTTCTCACTCCGTCCTTTAAGCAGTTTCCAGCTCTTGGTTTGGTGATCAAAGCTTATTTAATGGTTCATGTAATGCATTGGATTCATTGACGACAGTTTCTCCCAGAAATCACTCCCTTCTGACGTGACGGCTGTGATTTGTTGGTAACGATGGTATCTGTGAATCACTTTTATGAGGCAGGGCTTTGTGTTCTGCTCACAGTTATTAAAGAACATATAGAAGCTGGAGGATCTGCCGTCGTATCCAAATGAGAGGACGTTTGGTGTGATTTAGGGGGCAGTCTGGAGCCTCTCGCTTCTCTTTGTTTGGTCTGATGTCTTTACGGTCAGAGCTTCTTTCATGACGCTGGCCAATCCGCTTCCCCGCTCAGCTAACCTAATCAAATAAACACCACAGACGGAGCCGCCGCTGTTCATTTACTGCTCAGATAAACACTGTTGTCCAGGCTGCCGGACGTCTCGCCTAAACACGGACACAGAGACATGTGGAGCGAGGTGCTGCCTGGACCGATGAATGGTGTGAAAGCGCCGTCTCATCGGTTCAGGCAATTTGTCGTTATTCTGAAACTGTCTCTGATTGGCGTGCATGCGTGCGTGTGTGTTCATGTGTGTGTGTGTGTTTGCGTGTGTTCGTGTGTGTGTGTGTGTGTGTGTGTGTGTGTGTGTGTGTGTGTGTGTACTACATTGTCTGAAACGGACGTGTTTGTTTTTGTTAGTGAAGGAGAATAAAGGAGTGTGAGACATTAGTGCAGTACGCTGTTCACGCTGCAGGAATCTGATGCTCAGCCTCTGTGCTTTTCTCCTGTCTCTCAGTCCAAGTTCCAGGACCTGCTCCCAACTTCCAGACTGTGGTCCTGTCCCCCACCTCCGTCAGCCTGAGCTGGGACAAGCCCCTGACTGGAAACGGAGAGATCCAGAACTACAAACTGTATTACATGGAGAAAGGACTGGACAATGAGAAGGTGAGTCACCCTGGAGAGGGACTAAGAACACTTTATTCATTTTTGATGGACGCACTGCAGTGTGTGGGTTCTGCATCCTGGTTCTGGAGGACCACCTCCCCATTGTAGGACTCACCCCACTACTCCCAAAACACCTGATCCAGCTCCTCGCAGTGGTCACCCAAGGTCAGGGGTTGGGAACCATTGGGATGGAGCATTAGATCAAATGTGAAATGGAGACACAGATGTCCACTATATGTGCAGAGGTGTCTGCACACCCCTCTCAATCACTGAATTCAGGTGTTTGATTCGGAGACATTTCTGAATCCTGTAAAATCAGGCTCGTAGCCGTGCAGCAGCAGAATCAGGTATGTTGATACACACTGTTCCTCGGTGCTCTCCAGCAGTGAACACTGATATCATCTGCAGATCGCACGGTATTTAACCAGTACACTGACTAAAAACCACGTCTCCTCTACTGTCTTGCAGGACGTGGAGGTCAGTGGCCTGTCCTACACCATGACGGGGCTGAAGAAGTTCACCGAGTACAGCTTCAGGGTGGTGGCCTATAACAAGCATGGACCAGGAGTCTCCACAGAAGATGTGTCCGTGCGGACGTACTCTGACGGTACCTGACATTGTTCCTCTTTAAATTAGATCGTCTCACGGTAGGAGATTTTCACAGTCATACAGTAAGACATTTCTGATTCTCACTGTTACTTCAATGACTAATGATTATTTTCTTTATTCAGTGACTGAATGTTCAGACTGTATTAAGTTCCAGAACTATAGACTAACTAACTGACGTGCTGTTAATCACCAACAACGTTAACAGAATTTAAATATTTGTATGAATTCCATCATATTTTGATCATAAATTACTAAAGACACTTTATATCTCAGAGGTCCTGTTGGAACTGTATCATCCAGGGTGTTTCTGAGCTGAGGTTGATCATCAGCCCCGCCCCCTCTCTCTGATCAGCCAGAGTCTGTATGCAGGTTGAGCGTCAGCCCCGCCCCCTCTCTCTGATCAGTCAGAGTCTGTATGCAGGTTGATCATCAGCCCCGCCCCCTCTCTCTGATCAGTCAGAGTCTGTATGCAGGTTGATCATGTTCGTGGACAGAGCAGTAAACATGCACTGGAAGCTCTTTTGGTGTTTAAACTTTAGAAAATAACTGCCAGTAAAGTGTGGATTTTGGGTTCTAAGAGTTAAGCAAATGTTAAATACCTGCGGGATGTGCAGTGGGATTCATAGATGTAGAAGAGGTCATGCAGTGAATCTCACACCCAACACCCCACAGGTGTTTATAACCTCCGCCTGAAGGTACCACCACCTTAAACACAAGATGTCGTGTGTAGATTTATTGTTACAGCTTCTCTGTCCTTCATTTTCCCACAGTTCCTGGTTCCCCACCACAGAACCTGACAGTGGAGGTGCTGAACTCAAAGGTAGGTTTAGGATGGGGACGTAAACCACTTTCACTGTCTGCTTTTTGAAATGTACAGCATTAAAACACAGTAAGTGTTGGTTCTGCTTGGTACCTGAACTTGGTGCTGCCTTTGGAAAAGTCCGGTTTGATTTTGGGTGGTGATGGACGGGATGGACTTCGGGCTGAAGACTGTGGGTCAGGACGGGTGAGACTTGGATGGACGGTTCTCAAGTTTTAATAAAGTTATGATCAACATTTTAGCCTTTATTTACGTGCGCTGTGTCCAAATATTTGTGGATACTCTGTCTAATGAACGCATTCAGCTATGTGCACCCATTGCTGACACAGATGTGCAAAGGCACAGCTTGTCTAGTCCCTGTAGAGAGGTACTGCCAATAGAATAGGACTCTCTGGAGCAGATAAACAAACATGACTCTATTGTCTCCATGTCTGATAGCAGGTGTGGACTAGAGGGTATAAAGACCCCCAGCATTGAGCTGTGGAGCAGAACTGTGTTCTCTGGAACGATGGAGCTCCATCAGTACTTTAAGGATGAGTCGGGGACTTGTTGGGTGGTGATTATCCAACATCCTGACTTCATTAACTATCATCGTTGAATACAATCAGATCCAGATTTTAAAAGCAGGATAAACGTCCTCGTTGATCCTCTGGTGACGCTGAAGTGTGAGGTGTTCCATTGTCCCTCTGATCCAGTTTCTGTGGGAGGTGGGTGCAGGCCTCGTCCACTTACGCAGGATCCTGCGTCTGCCTAATAGTTGGTTTTGGTCTCATAAATGCTTTGTTCTGTTGACCCAGGTCTTGATTTGGACTGTAGACTGATGATCTAGTAGAGATTCGTTCCTGGACACTGGAGTTTTTAATGCCCTTGATTTCACAAACAAAACGTTAATGAGCAGGTGTCCTAATACTTGTGGTGATTGCTGACCTCTGACCTGGTGTGTGTTAATTGAGTATATAATGAAGCTGGCCGACGGTGGGAGGTGTATGGGGTGTTGTAGTCACTGCGAGCAGCTCTGTAACTGCGCCGAGCAGCACATCTGCGCTCGACTGCGGCGCTGTCACAAAGCTTTACTCCTCCAATCAGTCTTACTCTCCTCTCCTCCCCATTTTGGAAGTTGTTTATATTTTCTCGGCGCACTGGGAGAGCCGGTCCCTTACTGTCGGCGGAGACACAGCTCTGCACTCAACCCTCTCGGTCAGGCCGAGACAGACGCAGGAGTCGCCACAAACATGCCCGCAGTCTGAGTACAGTCCGGCTGTTTCTTCCCCTCCTTTTGAATGGTCAAACAACATTCGTGGAGGAGACATCCCTGACCAAAGGAAGACCTGGTGTCTGCGCACGCCTGCAGCTTTCCTGTAGTCTGGAATGTCTGCCTGCGTTGGTACAGTCAGATTCACTCCTTTCAGCCAATCATTAACATCTGCTTTGTGAACCATGTTCTTCACATCCAGCGAGATGTTCACCGCCCTGCACCGCCTCTTCTCCATCGAGGAATCCCGTCACACACCCCACAGGCATTTGTATCTCCATCATCCTCGTGCACCATCATCTGCAGGAGCCTGAGCTCACGCTTCCCAAATATATATAACAAATATTATAGAAGAGCTTTCATTCCTTCAGATCTCAGATGAAGTGGCAGTAGTTTAGTGATTTGACCTGCTCATCGGTCCACCTCCCACATTTGGCCAGTTTGGTCACCCTTGCTTTCAGCCACATTGCTCGGCAGCATCGATGACCGCTGACAGTAAACAAACGGGAACGTTATTTCCGAACACACTCGTGATGGAAGCCAGTGGGAAGAAACCACTTTTGGCTTCTGTTCTGTCTGTTCTGTTCTAGAGTCGACAGCTTTTCTGCTCTTCTCAACACAATTTCAGGGATAAGGTTCTGGGTAATGGGCCGTGTGCTACTAATGCTGCGAGTCCAGATCAGAGATTAGGTACCCTTGCTTCCCAAACCTTGCAGAATTCCTTAAATGTTTTCCAGAGCACTCAGTGTGGGTATGTAGCAGTGTTGTTTTCCCCTTTATGGTGCAACACTAATGTAAACATTCTTATTCCCCAAAGCCCGTGGTTCTGATCCACATTCAGCCTCTGGAACGCTTTCCCACTCCCTCTGCAACTTCCAAAGTCAATTAAAGCAAGTAGTTGCGGAAGAGCAAGAAGAAGAAAATAATCAGAAACACTTAATGAGTTAAACTGGTTCAAGTCGGAAATGGGAATAAAGTAATTGCACACTTAGCGCCGATTTAATTTGGCTTATTCCCTTGGCCTGTGAACACGGCTGTGGGTGGGCACCATTAATTAACTCCCCTCCCACACTGGGTTCCCCGTCTCTCTGTTGCCTATGCTCTCCCAGAATGCACTGCAGCCCCGGCAGCAAGTGGCCCGTATCCATCTCGGGCTGCTGGCTCTCAGCATCGTCTATTACTCCTGGGCTCAGCGTGGAGAGAGAGCTGCTCGCTCGCTCGCTCGCTCAGTGCCCTTTGCAGCACAGCCCTTCCTGGATAAACATGCGCATGCTTTATGGCGAGGTCGAGTGCCTCTAATGGGCACCTCAGGGGGCAGTGGCTCAGGTTAGATGCCTGAACACAGAGCGGTTACTATGGTGATTGTGCGTCCCCCCGCTGGCTGCAGGTACGGCGCTGGCAGAGGGGAGTGAATGTGAGCAGCTCTGAAGGAACGTGCTCGGAGACGTTTGCAGGATGTCCTCAGGATGTCCACTGTTGATGATTACATTATTGATTAATGGGGCATCATATTTATTGCACAGTATATAAACATATTCATAGCGTTTATATGTATTTTCTGTTAAACACAGTAAAATATTTACAGTAAATGTCCTGAAGAATATATTTATTTATATTTTATATTAAACACAATGTATTGGGTGATGTTTTAGGCAGTAAAACATTGAGGTGACGTACGGCGGTAACGGGACATGTGGACCTGACTGTGTCCTGTGGTGCCTACAGGACTGCAGTGCTGATTTGTTTGTATTGTCTGAACCTTCAGAGCTTCATGGTCCGATGGCAGCCTCCTCCACCAGACGCTCAAAACGGAGAGATCACCGGCTACAAGATCCGTTACAGGAAAGGCTCGAGGAAGAGCGAAGTGTCGGAGATCACGTCAGGAAATCAGCTCAGTCAGCTGATAGAGGGTACGGACTCAGACACTACCACACCACACTCACCAGAGCGGCATCCTTTAACTCCACCCTGTCCTCCTGCTTCTTTTACTTCAGCTTGTCCACAGATGCAGGTGAGGGAGTGCTGAAAATCCAGCGAAATTCCCTTCCCTCAGCACGACAGAGGAACGCCGAACAATCCGGTACCGAACAGACTGTATAGAGTGCAGAGAGCAACCACTGGGTGTGTGTGTGGAACTGGTTTGGTTCTGGAGGGACGACGCTCTACAGAGTGCTGTTCAGATTCTGTCGTAATGAGTGAATGTACAATAAAAATAGTGCTGCAGTTTGGGACAGCAGGGACAGCAGGAACAGCAGGGACGTGGGGTTGAGGGTCACCGTCTATGAGGAGTTCAGGGAACTCTGGGTGTGAAGGTGTATTGGCTGTGCTGAATTGCGGGTCTGAGTGTGTGACACTGCTGTTTGTGGTACCCTGCATCCTCTGGACACACCGCGACCCTGATCAGGAAGAGACGGACGGACAGCAGTTCGCCTTTTTTACTGGAATAGTAAACAAAGCTTCTGGTTTTGGTTGTCTGTGTACAGTCGTGAAGCCTGTTTAAACAGACGTTTGATCAGCACTGAGGGATGGAGGTGATGTCACTAAACAGGACAGCTGAGTAAATGTCCCCGGTCCCCCGGGTTTGTGTCAGAACTGTACAAAACCTTGATTTAACAGTTGAAACCAGATTTGTATACAAAAGAGTCTTTTGTGTCTTCAGTGTCAGCACACACGCCTTTCGGCTGGCGAGGTGGCTGTGGTTCTGCCGGCGCTCCAGGTGTCTCGACACATTCCATGCGAGTGTGTACACCTGCAAACGGGAAAAGGGAAAGTGGGAATGGCATTAAATTCAAATGCAGGGTTTGCCGGGGCGTCACGCTGCGGCCGGCATCAAAGAGAATAGGCACCGAGCGCGTGTTCCCGATTGTCTTTGGGCTGAGGTGAGGGGGATGGGAGGCTCCGGAGAAGGACAGGGCTCCGGTTCTGCGTTCTCCAGCGGTGGCTGAAGGGTCGGCTCAAGGGAGAGTCACAGCGCTGCGCGTTTTGGGCTCAAACAGTGTCGGAGCAGATGCTTATTAACATTTTAAAGCAATTACAAGCTGTATGTGTTATTTAAAGACAGCAGGCTTTTCCCTGCGCCTTTGAATTCCAAAACAGCCCGGAGGCCTCACGCAGACTGCCGGTGTGTCTGTGTCCCCCGTTCTCCTTTATTCTCTCCAGTCCTGCTCGTTTCGTTGTATGCAAAGCAGCCTGAGCTGCCAGTGTAAATATTCTGTACGACGGAGCGACGAGCAGAGGCAGGGAATTCATCAGTAGCCAATAAACTGCTGAGTGTAGTTCAGCTGTAGTGATGGTCAGGACGGTCAGGTCTCTGCAGGCAGCAGTATTGATCTGACCTCAGTTAATATTCTGAGGAGAACACGCCGGGGTGAAGTATGGAGGTGATTTTAGTTGCTCCACCCAGAGGGTTGAGCCCTAAATAATTGGTGGAATAAGATGACTAGTCTCATTAATCTCGGGGTTTCCAGTCCACACGCCTGAAGGGGTTCTTCTCTCTTTTGTGAAGACCATAAAAGGCTCTCGCTGTGCTCCGCCCCCTTCCTCCTGATCTGCGGTGGCAGCTTCATATGTTGGTTGTAGAGTGTAAGTGAATGCTGTATTGTGTTCTCAGGTTTGCAACGTGGCACTGAATACACAGTTCGTGTCTCGGCCATCACGGTGAACGGCACCGGACCCGGCACAGATTGGACCACTGCGGAGACCTTCGAGAGCGACCTGGATGGTAAGAGTAAACAAATGTTACTAAAATCAATGTTTATTGATCTACTCATACAGAAGTGGTGTCTCTCAGTACGGCGTCGGGTTTAACGCAACACGCCAGACGTCTCTGCATGGAGGTGTAGAGGTTCCTGATGGTGTCCTGTGATGATCCATCCCATGCAGCTCATGTTCTCAGTTCTGCAGATGGTGCAGTAGGGGTGGAGCGTTGATAGAGCGATAGGTCTGGAGATGCGACTCTTGGAATTGCACTCACAGCACACACCAAGACGAGAGACTCATCACTGAAGAAGACCATTCTGAGAAACTCCAGGACAGTCTGCAGTGTTGACGTGGTGTTATGGGTCGTCATAACAGTCTACATGCTGCATGTAGTCCTGCGTCACGCAGCCGTCCGGTGCAGTGGTGCTGCACTAACAGGACGACTCCTGGAGGCCATCGCTGCTCACTGAATGTCCGCAGTCAGACATGTCACACAATCCGTCGGTTCTCCCTCTCTGTGCTTTATGTAGGTCTCCCAGATCTTTCATGTTGCTGCTGCATGTCTTCTGTCCACTGCATGAAGAGCCCCCACACGCAATCCCCCCTGAAGCAGAGACAGTGTCAGAAAGGTCTATACTGGACTAAGGAGAAAAGAACCGGACTGTTACTCAGAACTCCGAAGTAAAAATTCTGCATTTCCGAATCTCTCGGAATCAAGAGTTTAAGTTCTAGCTGCTGGAGTCTGGAGGAAGAGTGGAGAGACGGAGTCCAAGGTGTCTGAAGTCCTGTGTGAAGTTTCCTAGTCTTTAATGGTTTTGGTCTAATGAGTTTTATCAGTGCAGTGTCCACCAGGAGATCTTAGATGTTTCCTCTGTTGATGAGCTTTATGGAGATTCTGATTTCCTTTTCCAGCAGGTCTCCGTTCCGGCCACAGAGACAGAGCCTCTTCAGTGTCTGTGTATCTGTGTTTCAGAGTCTCGAGTGCCAGATGCACCCGGTTCCCTGCATGTACGCCCTCTGGTCAACAGCATTGTGGTCAGCTGGTCGCCCCCGGAGAACCAGGACATTGTGGTCAGGGGTTACATCATCGGCTATGGCATTGGGAGCCCTCATGCTCAGACCATCAAAGTGGACTACAAGCAGAGATACTACAGCATTGAGAACCTGAGTAAGCTCCTACTTCACCGAGTAACTGGGAACCGACTGGGAAGTGGTTCTCTGCCAGTTCTGTTCCTTTATGTCTGTGTTGAACTTTTCTGAAACTGTATGATTTTGCTTCATAAACTCTTTTCGAGTCTCTGATTATATCTGATTACATCTGAAAGTCTGCTACAGTAAAGGGCGTGGTGTCGGAGGCGGGGCTGTGGACGTTGGGGACAGGCAGCGCTCCCCCGCTCGCTCCTCCGTCTGTAATTACGTTTTGAGAGGGACTGAGGGGAGAACAAATAATCACGGAAAGAAATTGTGCATAATTGAAGCTCTCATAACTGGACTAATTACAGGAGAAAGAGAATCAATAATGGCGTTTAAAGATGCTCTCCTGCCAGGATGATGAATGTGAGAGGGTTCCCCGAGGAGCCCAGGCTTGATGAGCTAAATGATTTCCTCTTTCTGCTCGCCAGATCCCAGCTCCACCTACGTGATCACGCTGAAGGCTTTCAACAACGTGGGCGAGGGCATCCCCGTGTACGAGAGTGCCAGCACGCGACCCCAGTCAGGTAGGCCACGGCCGCTCGCCGGAGCTGGGAAGACCAGCGTTCCCGTTGGAGCAGCTCCAGTGGTCCGTCATCACTGGTCCTGCTTCATCCATGATTTACAGTCTGATTATCGTATCGTATCGAGGGCTGACGGTGAAGGGCTGTACGATATATTATAGATTCATTTTTATTATAAAATGATGCCAATAGTGCTGAACCAGTATCACAGTAGAACATTCCACGACACAGTAACATTTATCTAGAACACTATCGACGCAGTGTCTACAGTGTCTACTCCACTCTACACTACACTACTCTACACTACTCTACACTACTCCACTCTACTCTACTCTACTCCACTCTACTCTACACTACACTACACTACTCCACTCTACTCTACTCTACTCCACTCCACTCTACACTACACTACACTACACTACACTACTCTACACTACTCTACTCCACTCTACTCTACTCCACTCTACTCTACTCTACTCCACTCTACACTACACTACTCCACTCTACACTACACTACTCCACTCTACACTACACTACTCTACACTACACTACTCTACACTACTCCACTCTACTCTACACTACTCTACTCCACTCTACACTACACTACTCCACTCTACACTACACTACTCTACACTACACTACTCTACACTACTCCACTCTACACTACACTACTCTACACTACTCCACTCTACACTACACTACTCTACTCCACTCTACACTACACTACTCTACTCCACTCTACACTACACTACTCCACTCTACACTACACTACTCTACTCTACACTACTCTACACTACTCTACTCCACTCTACACTAC